>JAULBS010012263.1:0-11084 GCA_032355785.1 Symmetromphalus regularis | reverse complement strand
TAAATCAAAAAAAAACAAATATATATATATATATATATATATATATATATATATATATGGGGGTCAAATTTCACCAAGACATTGAGGCATTAGTCGTGCTGTCCTGTGCCTTTGCCACAATGCCCTCTCAATTTTACTTCTAATCATGGCAAATACTGTCATGCCCTTTTTTCCCCACTGGCTCTATAGGAAAATCGTATTTGCCATTGTCCCTTGATATGTCCTCAAAATTGCCTTGGTGCCCTCTTGATTTCTGGGAATCCAAGGCAATAATGTCTGTGTGTGTCTATATATATATATAGTTATATAGTTATATATAGTTATATATAAATATAACTATATGAGTAGATCTCTGCCTGCACCGGTTGTAAAAACTAAGACTGTGATAATAATATGTACTTACTCCATTGTAGCATCTCATCGTGTAACGTGGGTGACGACAGTCGTTCTGCGTATTCCCGACTGAACCACACCAGCAGTTCTGTATTGGGCTGGATTGGCTTGATGGTGTAGAAGTAGATGTTGTAGTCTATCTGGCATGCCAGCACGTTCTGCTGTTGTGATGTGAATGCACGGTTCACGTAGTGCATCCAGTTGCTTCGCGTTGTGTCCATGGTCAACACTACCTGGTATACTTCATTGCTTTTGAATATCTACAGATGGAAAACAATGGTGGAATCATTACATTGCATTGAGATGATGTCTGATAACTTATATGATACTTGAGCCAACACAGAGTAAGTGCTCCGCAAGGCTCAGTGGGTAGGTGTATACCACTTACACTGACCAGTGGTCCACAACTGGCTTAACAAAGACTGTGGTATGTGCTATTCTGTCTGTGGGATAACGCATATAAAATATCACTTGCTATTTATAGAAAAGCAGTGGGTTTAGCGTCTCCTACTAACACTAACCTCTGTTCTGGACAGACAGCACAGGAACCCAAGTTGTGTGCCAAGGACAGTGTGCTTGAACCATAATTGGATATAACCACGAAAATAAATACAACTAACCAACCAACTACATTGACCAATGTTGTGAAATTTGATCCTGGTACCTATCAGCCGTGAGTCGGACAGTTTAACTAAGTACTGGGTTTTGTTCCACCATTTAGAATGTGTTAATAGATTACAGATTCCCCTGTATCATGTCTTTAACATTAACTCTGTAAACAATCAATTGCTCATCTGACCTGTCCATTTCTATTAAAAAAAATTGTAAGCCTCATTGGTCCAGCAGTAGAATGTTGGACTCTCAAGCTAATAACTGTGGTTCAAAACCCATTTGAGGCTAGCTCACACTTGACTATGTGTGAAAATAACCAAATGTTAGATATCCAATAGCCGATGATTAGTATATCGATGTGCTCTAGTGGTGTCATTAAACAAAACAAAACCCCCAAAAACACTTTACAAACATTAATTTAATTAAAACTGAACCATTAAACATATATGTCATGCACAAAACAAATTTAGTGGATAAATTTATCTTGACATAAACAAATAGAACCAAAGAAAAATAATTTTAAGAAAATCTGAAAACGTAAGAAACTTTAAAAAAAGAAAACATACAAGAATAATGAGAGTAAACGAAAAATAATTTATGTAAGGTGTGTTTGTCTCTTTTTATTAAACACAAAGAAGAAAATATGTTATAGGTTAAGTGTTCAGTGTATCTCATATGGAAAGTTATTATTAAACTCTTTTAAAAAAATGTCTGAAGTTAATACGACCCGACACAATTTATACCCGAGCTGTTTTTCACAATGACTGACACATGGCACACTCGCTACTATTGTTACATTGGAAATCACCCATCAAACTTTTCCTCGCTCCCCTCTCTTTACGATCGAGTGACCCATGAAGATGGTGCACCCATATCGTACGTAAAACACTCTACTAGTAATTTGAACGTTTCATCACAGTCACTGAGCAATTACAAGTCACCGTAAAAAATATCAACCAAATTAAAGAGTTGAGGTTCATAATTAGTGAAGCAAACACTGGCTGCTAAATTGCTGGCAATTAGCTTAGTAAACTGTTTCTTTCAAAACAAACTTGTATCCACGGTAACGTGCTGCTGAATTAACCAAACAATAATGATATGGTCGTTCATGAGTTAAGCACTTTTTTTTGGACAACAGACAACCACGCGCATTAAAATTTTATGTGACTAAAATTGCAGGCAGCAATACTTTGTTGAAACTTTAAATCATTTCTTAACATTTGAATACACAAAGAAACTATTTAGATATTATTTTTAGATAATGGTTAAACATAAATTATAATTCAAATTTTCTTCTTTTTTTAAATATTCTGTTTCATGTTTTCAGTTTTGCAACTGTACATAAATACATATAAAGAATACTGAATGCCTTCCAGTGTGATACTGTATATATTAGAATGAGAGTATTTTCAATTTTGCAACTGTATTTCAATATATATAGAGAGAATACTAAATGCCTTCCAGTGTGATACTGTATATATTAGAATAAGTGTATTTTCAGTTTTGAAACTGTACGTAAATACATATAGAGAGAATACTAAATACCTTCCAGTGTGATACTGTATATATTAGAATGAGTGTATTTTCAATTTTGCCACTGTATATCAATATATATATAGAGAATGCTAAATGCATTCCAGTGTGATACGTTATATACTAGAAAAAGTATATTTTTTTAATCATACATAAGAAGCAAAATCAAGTAATATACAATTAAAAATATACCTTAATATCTTCATAAACTCAAGTACTGTTTCTATTGTAATTTCAAAATATAATAGATAAGATGCATGATGTCATTCATGACATCATCATTTTGCATCCTATATCTTTAGCATTTAATAAACATTATAAGTTTAGTGTTTCTTACCTTCCAGAGATGGTGTCTTTGAGATTCATCGACAACAGATTCTTTGGAGAAGATTTCACCAACAAGTGGTCCAAATCTAGTTCCTCGTGGTATGTAGTCAACACTCCACACTCCAAGAGCCTGAAATAATTAATATTATATTATAAACCTCTGTAATAATATTCTAACAGTTCTACATGGTAAGTAGCCAATCAACACTCCACACTCCCAGAGACTAGAAGCCAGTCTCAGTGGTGCAGTGGTTAAGCTACTGGTCTCGTGGCTGGCAGGTACTGAGATTAAATCTCAGTTGAGACATGGGATTTTTATTCTCGATACTGGCTCCACTCCAGAGTGAGTGCTCCAAAAAGGCTGAATGGGTAGGTGTTAGCCACTTACACCAGTGATGCACAACTGGTTTATCAAAGAGCATGGTAAGTGTTATCCTGTCTGTGGGGAAAGTGTTTATAAAAGATCCCTTGCTGTTAATTGGAAAGAGTAGACTTTGTGGCAGAAGCCAGTTTCCTCTAAAAGACCATGAGTCACAGAATATCATATGTCAGACACCTAATAGCCGCTGAATAAACAATGTGCTGGGATGTCGTTAAACAAATAATCCTTTCCTTTCCCAGAAAGTGAAAAAATTAATATTACATATTAGAGGAGACTTCTAAACTGCATTACCAGTCATGCTGTCCAACCAATACTCACCAGATTTAAAATGTAACTTGATGTGTTGTATTTGGCTTCTACACATTAAACAGTATGTAAGCATTACCTTTACATACTGAGTACATGACACAGGTATAATGCTGGGAACTATGCATGCTCACCTATGCCCTCTAGCTTATGCAGGTGGTAGAACAACAACCATTTCAGATAATAGACAGACATGTAGATTCAAAACACTTCCTTAAACCTTTCTGCCAACATTAAAAAAAACGTAATATGGACAAAGATTTGACTGCAATAGAATTTAAAAAAAAATATTTATAACATATTTGGTCAAAAAAAAACATCCTATTCAAATATGTTTTCTATGGGAATAATTCGCACTTTAAAGAGTAAAGTATTCAAAGCTGCATTTGAGAAAGTAGTTTATTGTAAGTGTATATACGGTGGAGAGAGTGGTTCATTGTAACTGTATAATTACAGGGCCCGTGGAGTGCATTTGAAAGTGGGTGGGGATGCCACTGAAGGGCAGCAGCATTCTTGTAGGAACCCCCTCATACTTCGAAAACTCTCCGGATTTTGGCCACTTTATTTTTTCACCGAGCCTGAAAATATTTGTATTCAGCAAAAGAAGTTTTTTAGTGATTTTTTTTTTTATTAGTAGAAGAGGTAGGCATGCTCGCCAGGCCCACCTTACTCCACGATGCCTTAATTATTTGGTGGAGAAAGCATTTTATTATGTATGTATAGGGTGGAGAAAGCTGTTTATTAAAAGTATATACAGTCAAACCTGTCATAAGCAGCCACCCAAGGGAGTAAGAAAATGTGGCTTTTTAAAACAGGTGGCTGCTTAATACAGGTTAAATTATACTAAATTAGTTGATTTGGGAGAAAATAAAGATAACCTTTTAACAAAGGTGGCTGCTTAATACAGGTGGCCACATGGGCAGGTTCGACTGTACAGGGTGGAGAGGGTGGTTTACTTTAAGTATATAATTATAGAGTGGAGAAAGCAGTTTATTACCTCCCCCATCACCCTACCCCCTTCCCAGGACAGGTGCCCTCTCCTTAGAACGCCGGGTCTGGGTTGTTAATTATTTCAGGCTCTGGGAGTGTGGAGCCTGTTGTCCCTCCCCCCCTCCCCCGGGCCCCCCTGAGAATCTTACCTTTTGTTTTTCTCCAGAAAATAGCATACACATGTCAGGGATTTAATTTGAATACATGTAGTTACTATAAGCCTTCCAAATTAAAAATTGTCAAGAGGGAATATGCCCCTGGACCACCTAAAGTTCTAGAATACTTTGCATCCTCAGTCAATTCACAAATCTGTTTATAAAAAGTAGTGCCATCCCCTGGAATTTTGATCAGGGTATTGCCCTGAGAAATACTCCTTTCTGTTAAACCCCTCCAAATAGGCTTAATTGAAAAGCAAGCAAAGTACTGTCTAATACGATGAAATAATTAAATTAATTATACAGTGCCTTATTCCTTATTGCTACTACAAGGATGTGCAAACACAAAAATGTCTCAGAAATGTGTATACTTTCAATAGTTAGAAATTGCAGTCTATCTGATCTTTTATGTCTTCTCCAGTACAGGGGCATGTAAACACTAAACAATGGGACAGCTTTCTAAACTTTCAATACTTTGGTATCGCATATATCTGATCCTCAAGGACGTGCAAACACTGAACAGTATCGGGGAACCGTATACTTTCAATAGTTAGAAATTCATGCATTCTAACTGATCCTTCTTCGAGTGTCTTAATTCTGTACAACATGCATCGCAATTATCATATATTTAAC
Source organism: Symmetromphalus regularis (assembly GCA_032355785.1). Taxonomy (NCBI): domain Eukaryota; kingdom Metazoa; phylum Mollusca; class Gastropoda; order Neomphalida; family Neomphalidae; genus Symmetromphalus; species Symmetromphalus regularis. Next base: position 5,753 of record JAULBS010012263.1, on the reverse strand, counting down.
ACTTAATAGTTGATGGTTGACAATATGGTCGTGTGTTGTTAAATAAAAAAAATTTCCTTTCTACCGATCAATAAAGAAACTAATCTGTGCAATTTAACTAGTATTTACATTCTCACCACCATAAGTTTCTAAACTATAGATCTGCACTCGAAGCACGAGAAAAAATATTGCCATTTTTCTTTTCCTTTTTCGTACGTGAACCAAAAAGAAAATGGTAGAAGTATTCTATTAAGAGTGAACAGAATAATATTTTCAATCCGTACATTTCTAAACTATATCTCTGCACTTGAAACATGAAAAAAATATCACTATTTTCTTTTCTGTGTCATACGTTAACCAGAAACAAAATGGAAAAAATATTCTATTAAGAGTGAACCGAACAATTTCAATCCATTCTTCTTCTGTCTGTTCTTTTCATGTATGTCTGATTTCAGTAAACATATAGTAAATGTTACTTTAAGTTTGGGTAAGTTCAAGTGATCAAATTTATACTGAGTTGTATTCAACGGTATATAATTGTAAATATTTTGCGTTACAGTTATTAATGTTTTGTTTACATACTGTATTATTTGTTTGTAAGAGTACTTTAGACTTGTGAATATATATTATGCCAGTGGTGTAGCTTCCACTGAGGCAATGAGGCAAATGCCTCACTAGATTTTATGGAAGAAAAAAATGTAATATTATTACTATTATGAAAATTGATTAAAATTCAAGAAATAACCAGCATTGCCTCACTAGAAAAAAGACCCAATCTAAGCCAATGTATGCAATAACTTATTCTGCCATGAGGTTATATAAAATCTTCTATTTCATCACACTCAGCCAAGTATGAACGATTTATTTATTACATACTGAACAAAAAAAGAAATGCAAATTTAATTTGCAAAGTTTGAATAAAAGTTAACCATATGTTGACGTTGGCCATTTTGCTTATTGGAAGCATGTGCAGTGAAATGTAAAGCGTGCACAGCACGAGTTTTATGGTTTTATGAATTTTTCATCTAATTTGATTAAACTGGATCTGGACAAACATTTGCATTTCTTTTGCTGTTCAGTATATATTTCAATAAGTCTTAGTTTCATAAAGGTGAGAAATGAATGCTTTCTTTAAAGTCAAAAAAAAAGGTAAGTGAAATTTGATTTCATTTTTAAGCACGCAACACCCTGTTTGATGAAATGAAAATTTCAATGTCAAATGAACAGGTGACCAAAGATATCGAATATCCTACTTGTTATAATTAATAAGCGTAAAAAGGTTTAACAGGCAGATGGTATCACATTTCATGTCCTTTCTCCCTTTCACATGGTTTGCCCAGTCTTGCAGTTAATGTTAACGACAGTCCTATCACTGACTGTGATCAGGTTTCTTCCCTTGATGCTCAGTCCGTATCATGTTTCATGTTGTCAAACATAATACAGAAGCTCGGAGCCGCGGTTAACGATAACGCATATTTATGCTCGACACCGATGGGTTCCTTTCCCTCATACTTTGTGATTTTCTAAACTATTTATTCACTCAACTCACCACATTATACTCATGCTGTGCCGCATAATAGTCTATATTTCACTTTCTTCAACATGTTCACACAAAGCAAGCTTTTAAATCAAATACAGATAAGTCACGTATGTAGATTTCTGAAAGGGTGGGTCCAAATGTGTATTTTTGAGAAGGGGCGTCCAAAAGTGATGAGTGAATATAAAAGGAGAAATATTTTTTTTAATTTTCATGTCCTTTCACTTAATATAAAGGTAATATAAAGGTAATATAAAAAAATCGAGAAAAGGGGAGAGAATGGTCACCTGGACCTGCCCTGGACCTCCCCTGGATCTGCTATTGGATAAACCTCTATACAAACACAACAGACATAAAAATGTTCTTAACAGTAGGTGGTTTTATATAGAAGAAGAAAGCATTTTCCTTCATAAATAATTTTAAAACATTTTTTAAAATCTAATTTGAATACAAAACTGCTATGATGTTCCCTTTAAAAACAGGTGTGTATTGTAAAGATGTCAACTTGTTCTTTTTTCCCATAAACTATACAGATTTTTACAAATTGCGCATGCTTATGGGTGTAGAAGCAATCCTTACAGATATTCATTATTTTTACAAGAAAAAAAATTATCTCTTCCAGTATCAGATCCAGATACTTGTTTTGCGAGTGGAAGGATATGAAAATTAACAATTTTTTCCCTAGTCCTATTCACCAATCTCATTTGAACCCCTCTTTCAGAAATCCTGCATCTGCGCCTGATTTCTTCCATGAAATATTTGAAAATGGCACAGATTTTGCTGCGCTTGACTGCAATGTCAACTGATCACAATGTCTGCAAAAACACGCTTGAATTACTTAACCATGAAATGATTGACATATGCAAGGTAAATTGCATTCATTTCAAATGTAATACTTACAAAAAGGATTTAAAAATATAATATCATCAAAAATTAATTCTACAAATTTCTTAAATGGGGGTTACCTGGTGGATATTTTACCCTAAAATTGTGTTTTTTAATCGTGTTGACAATTCATATGGATGTTTTTTTTCAGATCTTATGGATTCTTTGTCATGGTCTTATAGAAATCAGTTGTCCCAGAAGAAGACATAAAGGGAAGAAGAAGAAGACTTAAAGGGAAGAAAAAGACATAAAGGGAAGAAGAAGAAGACTTAAAGGGAAGAAGAAGACAAAGGAAAAAGAAGAAGACATAAAGGGAAGAAGATGAAGACTAAAAGGGAAGAAGAAGACTATGGAGAAAGAAGAAGACATAAAGGGAAGAAGAAGACAATGGAAAAAGAAGAAGACATAAAGGAAAGAAGAAAAAGATGTAAAGAGAAGAAGAAGAAGACTTAAAGGGAAGAAGAAGACAATGGAAAAAGAAGAAGACATAAATGGAAGAAGAAGAAGATGTTAAGGAAGAAGAAGAAGATGTTAAGAAAAGAAGAAGAAGATGTAAAGGGAAGAAGATGAAGACTTAAAGGGAAGAAGAATACAATGGAAAAAGAAGAAGACATAAAGGGAAGAAGAAGAAGATGTAAAGGAAAGAAGAAGAAGATGTAAAGGGAAGAAGATGAAGACTTAAAGGGAAGAAGAAGATGGAAAAAGAAGAAGACATAAAGGGAAGAAGAATATGTAAAGGAAAGAAGAAGAAGATGTAAAGGGAAGAAGAAGAAGACTTAAAGGGAAGAAGAAGACAATGGAAAAAGAAGAAGACATAAAGGGAAGAAAAAGATGTAAAGGAAAGAAGAAGAATATGTAAAGGGAAGAAGATGAAGACTTAAAGGGAAGAAGAAGACAATGGAAAAAGAAGAAGACATAAAGGGAAGAAGAAGATGTAAAGGGAAGAAGAAGAAGATGTAAAGGAAAGAAGAAGATGTAAAGGGAAGAAGAAGAAGAGGAAGTAATGGAAGAAGAAGAAAAGAAGGAGTAGTAGAATAAGAATTAGAAGAGGAAGTAGAAGAAGAAGTAAAGAAAGAAGAAAAAGTAGAAGAAGAAGTGGAAGAATAAGAAGAAGACAAAGTAGAAGAAGAAGAAGAAAAATAAAATAAAAAAGAACAAGTCCAAAAAGTAGAAGAAGTAGAGGAAAAAGAGAAAGAGAAAAAAGAAATGAGGAAAATGAGGAAATTAGGACAAATAAATTTCTTTAAATATAAAAGATTGGCTATTTTAAATATAGATCTTTGTTTTACATCAAAGGATGCACACCCCTTGGTTGAAGAATAATGTAAATTGGTATGCTTAATCAATTCTAATTCAAAATATCCACATCACACGTAACATTCTAAAATAATATTATAATTTAACATTGATGAAAATGCAAAACAAATCTGATAAAATATATAATTGCACCATAAAAATGGAGTCATTGTTAAAGAAAATGCAAAACATTTAATTTTAATCCATTAAATTTTGTTGCCATCATAAAAGTTTGCAGACGGAAGATAGTGTTTCTAGGAGAGAAAGGGTTTTTGACATCATGGTCACTTCCCCTGTTAGATGTTTCTCCTAATACTATCACATTACTTCGGTAGCTCAGTGAACCAAGATTTCTTCTCATATAGGTATGAAAGTAGTTTACATTTCATTACTATACAAAGCATACAGATAAAATCAAAACCAAAACGTCACAAAAGCCTCTGTGGTCACCTGACCATTCTCACATAATAAGTATGTTAAATATTATGCTAATATTAATCCGAAAACAAGCTTTAAATGTTAATTCTCTAAAACTGAAACCACAATTCACTTTGAAAAAAATTGTTCATTCTCTCGCCTATTGCCACTTGGGTAAGCACAAAGAGATGTCTTTCTGAGTGAATTTCCATTCTAATAAAGTGAAGAACACTTGTAGTGTTATAAGCATCATCTCACTGGCCCACCTTCACATTAACCTCTGACTCTTCCATTCTGTTGACAACTTGCAGGGTCAAAATCATTATCATTTTGTATGTATCTAAGACTGCACACTTTTAAAGTTCCACCCTTGTGTCTGCGTCGGTTTGTTATGCTCCGTTTAAATGTAAGCAGCTGCTTTTTTGAAGTTTTACAAAGTTCTTTTCATTGAATTTAATCAAATTTTCACAAGCACATTGTGCAGGTAATAAAATTGTTTGTGGGAGCTCGCGATGACAAGCTGGTTTTTACCCTCCATGAGTTGTTGGGATGTTTTATGAGTTACCCATTACAGAGATCAATGTTTTATAACAGTATGATATTATTACAGTTATTGTGCAGTTTCTAATGACAGTAGGAGGAAGTTCTTAACTATCAACAATGATCAGAACCTGCGGAGTGCATTTGAAAGTGGGGGTGGGGGGGGGCAAAAAAAAAGTTTGTTTTATTTAACGGCACCTCTAGAGTACATTGATTTTAATTTTATCATCATCAGCTATTTGACGTCAAACATATGGTCATTCTAACATATTTATTTAGAGGAAACCTGCTGCCACCACATAGGCTACTCTTTCCGATAAGTTGCAAGGGGTCTTTTATATGCACCATCCCACAGACAGGACAGCATATACCACGGCATTTGATAAACTGGTTGTAGACCACTAGTTGAACAGAAAATAGCCCAATCTGCAAATGGGTCCACTGAGGAGGATCAATCTGATGCCTGATCATGTGGGGGGACCAAATCTTGAAAACCAGCCAATGTGTTAACTACTGGACTTGAGACTCCTTCATATTTTGAAAACGCTCTTGATTTCGGCCAATTTATTTTGTCACTGAGTCTGAAAATATTTTTTTCCAGTCAAACTTAAAACTTCTGTGATCCCTGGTGATGGGAATTAGGAGAAATAATTTTTCACAACATTTTATCTAATATGTTGTTATACAGTTATTGTGCAGTTCCTAATCACAACAAAAAAAGATTCTGGACTTTGTTTATACATATCAGCAGTGATGCGAATCAGGAGAAATCATTTGTCAAACCACCATAACATTACTTTCTTCCTGATCTATATTCCATGACTATCTACTATATACTATGAGTATATACTATATACCACGCCACATTTTCTAAGAACCACATGTTCTGTATGCTTGCTAACCAGTCTACTAAACCACTATAAATGAAGAACCCATTCATGGAAACTGGGTATCAGTGGTGAACCATTACATACAGAAGCAAAGAAAGAAGAGAAAGCATTGTTTGTTTAATGACACCCCAGCACAGTGTGTGTGTGTGTGTGTGTGTGTGTGTGTGTGTGTGTGTGTGTGTGTGTGTGTGTGTGTGTGTGTGTGTGTG
>JAULBS010012252.1:0-11084 GCA_032355785.1 Symmetromphalus regularis | reverse complement strand
GCAGTAAGTTCACAAATAAAATCAGCAGCTTAACCAGGCCTGTGCAGTAAGTTCACAAATAAAATCAACAGCTTATCTAGGCCAGTGCAATAAGTTCACAAATAAAATCAGCAGCTTAACCAGGCCTGTGCAGTAAGTTCACAAATAAAATCAGCAGTTTAATCAGGCCTGTGCAGTAAGTTCACAAATAAAATCAGCAGCTTAACCAGGCCTGTGCAGTAAGTTCACAAATAAAATCAACAGCTTATCCAGACCTGTGTAGTAAGTTCACAAATAAAATCCAAAGCTTACTCAGTCTAAACAGTAAGTTCACAAATAAATTCAACAGCTTACCCCCCCACCTGTGCAGTAAGTTCGGAAATAAATTCAAAAGCTTACTCAAGCCTAAGAAGTAAGTTCACAAACAGAATCAACAGCTTACCCAGGCCTGTGCAGTAAGTTCACAAATAAAACCAGCGATGTTGACTGCCTCTTGTTTCATTTTACTTTTATCACTGAGCTGATGTGGCAAAACAAAACAAGTTCTTTTCGAGGAAAATAGATGTGCCACAGTCTGGAAATAAAATTAATTAAAAAAATTAGACATTAAAATTTATGGATAATAAAAAGTCTAATATCTGCATGCAGTTTGTAACTGTGCAACATTAACATAATGTTAAAGGTCTCCAAATTATGTTTAAACGTCAGGGGCATTGGAGCTGGGGGGGGGAGTCTGGGGGTGCTTCAGCCCCCCAATATTTCCCATAAATATGTTCTTATTCATTGTTAAATTATTCATCAGCAAATTCAAAAGTTCAGAAACGGAAGCAGCCCCCTGAATGTGAATTTTGTTCCAATGCCCCTGTAAAGGTAAATTATACAATAATATAACATCTTTTAATAATAAACTACACAAATATATATTATACAATCACCCTCATTAAAAAATTAGCATGCTTCTGCTATCAAGACATTTCTTAACATTTATTTTCTGTTTATGAGCACTGCCACCATGACTTAGATTGCAGATTGCTGTTACTGTATTCAACCGTTTAAGCACACATGCCTTATTAAGCGCATACCCCCTTGTATCGTGGCTGCCATGCAATGTGAACTCATCTCTGGATCACGAGATTAAAAAAATGTAAACATCGAAAGCTGAACTCACCTTCGAAATGCCGATCATTTTGCAACTTTTAACTTTTAGTCGTTGCAAAGTGCCGTTCAAAACTGACGTCGGGAGGAAAGCAGAGATTTATTTTACATCTGCCTTGACATGTGCGCTTAAAATAATGACAAATAAAGGAAATGTTTTTGTTTACCGCACTGTGCGCTTAAACTGTCGAATACGGTATACCTAATTTGGAATGTGTTAATGACGTCATGCTAATTGTGTACAATATGCATATAGCCATTTGCATAACATTCCAAGTAGTCATCACTGCTACAAAAAGATATATGAGGTGGTGTCAAAATGTTATGAGCCTGCCCCAGTTCCTCAAAGGATAGCTAATTTTTGTGTGCTAGGCAACATTGTTAAGTCTTTTGAAATATAATGTGCTTACTTTTGTTCATATTCTGCTTTGCGGTGTGTTGCTGTGGAATATAGGTACCCTACCACTCAGCAAAAATGGACAAAATGGAGTAAAGAGCCGTAATCAAGTTTCTGACTCTCGGAGGGCACGAAACCAGAACGAATCCATGAATGTATATGTGCTGTCTATGATGACTGATGCAATAGTCAAAAGATGGGTCAGGGAGTCATTATTTTTCAAAACACTGAAGAACATTACCAAGAACAAAAAAATTAGATATCACTTCGGGAACTGGGGCAGGTTCGAAATGTTCTGACAACCTCTTATACATGTAGTATGATCTATTATATAAAACTCTTTTTTTTAAACTTCTTCCTTTTAAAAAAATGTTTGTGTTCTGTCTTATGAAATAACTTTCAAATTCAATATTGCTAAAGTGGCAGTCCTCACAAATAAAAAAGTGTTTAAACTCTTAGGCAGTTTTTTTTTTTTTAATTGTGTTGTATTTGTGTGGTTTATTACCAAAATATCTTATATAATTGGACATCCTGTAAATAGAGGATATTAAACAAACTACCATTTATTATCAAAATTATTTCACTATTTAATAAATGGCAGCTTGATCTCAACATATTTTAGTTAACAAAATGTATTCTGGTCAAGAGTACTAGCTTCATTTAAATTTCACTCATCCCAATGATTTCTACGTGCCTCAGGAGAGGGATTTAGCTCAAATGGTAGCGTGTCTGCCTGTGAACCAGTCGGATCGATCCTTCTCGGTGGACCTATTTCCAGTTTGGGCTATTTTCCGTTCCAACCAGTGGTCCACAACTGGTTCATCAAAGGCCGTGGTATGTGCTGTCCTGTATGTGGGATGGTGCTTATAAAAAACCTTGCTGCTTATTGGAAAGAGTAGCCTATATTATGGCAGCGGGTTTCCTCTAAATGAATGTGTCAGAATGACCATATGATTGACGTCCAATAGCCAATGATAAGATAAAAATTGATGTATAAAGGTGTCGTTAAATAAAACAAACTTTACTTTTTCTACTTGCCTGGTGTGAAGGGAAGAGCATTAGTATTGTATTAATTTTTGTAACTTTTGAATTGGTCATTTGTATTTGAGTTTTTGGTGGGGGTTGTATTGTAAAATTTACAGATGAGCTGTATAGCTTAATGTCAATAAAGAAGTGGAAGGACATGAAAATTTATAATTTTTCCCCAGTCCTATTCAAATTTGGACATCCACACCCCCTTTCAGAAATCCTGCATCCACACCTGATATCCCTGTACTTACATCTGGACATTCAATGAAAGACATCGAGTTTTGACCGAGCTTGTAAGAAAGGTCAGAGGTCACTTGCTCTTTGATGGAGAAGTCTTTTTCCTTCTTTATGAACCTCAGCAGACTGCTATGAACCGAGTCTCGGCGAATTATTACCACTTTGTACAACGTACTGTCCTTTTTCTTGAAAAAACCATCATCTGAAATTACCAATTAAATATGATTCTTTCCTCAAAACCACTAACTCTACCAATTATAATGTAATCAGATATGATTATTCTTTCCTCAAAATTTTTATCTGAAATTATAATTAAATATGATTCTTTCCTCAAAACTACAAACTCTATCAATTATTGTATAACCGGAAATGTTTGTGGGTTTTTATTTTTGTTGTTTTCATGGTAAGTATATAAGCTCGAAAATATAAAACCTTGAAAATATCTGGAAAAAAATTCAATCCAAAATATTTGTAGTTAACATCATAAAAAACTGACAAGTTACCGGAATATTTTATTTCCAGTCACGCACAGAACATAGGAAACATCAAGATAACAGTGTATTCCATACAACAAGTTATTGTTGTTTGAATTTTGATTATATTGTTGAGTCATTGTATATTATTAGTATATTAAATGTGTCAGGCTCAGATTAAACATCAAATACTACACCATCTGAGTTAGAAAACTTTTCACTCGCATCTTAATTGGTTTTCTAAATAAACAAAGATTGTAAACAGTTGTCTCGCCGATAGCACATTGCCTCAGCCAATTATAGCTAAGTACTCTATTGTTGAAATTTAAGCTTCGATAACATCGTATAACTGGGAGCCGACATGATTTTGTAATAAAAAAAAGATTTTCTCAAACCAGATTTTCTAAACCACAAAAATAAAAAAATAATCAATCTTAGACTTCCGAAACTTCAAAATGGTTTTAATCCTGAAAAGATGAAAATTTAAGACCACGACAATTTTTGGTTATATGGTATAATGTAACAGGGATTTACCGGACTTGCAAAACCTGCATAAAGAACGCAATAAAATGTTACCTGAACCCCCAAAATCAGAGACACTGCATCCCATGGAACTCTTATAAAAATATCAAAACTGTTTTGGTTATATGATCGACTCAGTCATGAAAAAACAATAGGAGTGAGGTTGTTATGTACTGATACATTTCAGTGCCAAAAAACAAAATTAAATTATTCAATATAAAACAAATAAAAATTAAGACTTAATGCAAAACCTATTTTCTGCAACTCTCCTCTAAATAAATATGTCAGAATAACCATATGATTGACGTCCAATAGCCAGTGATAAGATAAAAATCAATGTCCTCTAGAGGCGTCGTTAAATAAAACAAACTTTACTTCTTTTTTTTCTTACCTTTCAATACAGTTTGTTTAGACTTTTCAAACTGATCAAGTTGTGGTGATGCCAAAGGGAGGTAACTAGCATTTAACTCTACATAACTGCCGAGCGAAGGATGCAGCAACGTGACGCTTGTACCACTGAGAGTGAGGTTTGCCATGCTCTTGCAGTTCATCATCACAGCATTCAGACAGCATTCCGTAACCTTTGTACAGCCAAGCAGATTTAGCTACAATAAAACAAAACACATTATAGGGGCGCTGGAATGAAATTAATATGGGGGGGGGTGGCTGCTCCATTTCTGAACATCAGAATTTGACATGAATAATTTAACAATGAATAAGAACATATTAATGGGTTTTTTTTTTGGGGGGGTAGCAGCCCCCTCACCCCCACCCCTCAAAAAGCATGGCATGTGCTGTCCTGTTTGTGGGATGGTGCACATAAAAGACCCCTTGCTGCTTATCGGAAAAGAGTAGAGTATGTAGCGGCAGCGGGTTTCTTATAAATACATGTCATAATGACCATATGATTGATGTCCAAAAGCCAATGATAATTTAAAAATCAATATGCTCCAGAGGCATTGTTAAATAAAACAAACTTTACTGTGACTCATATAGTGATGGCAGATCACAGCTATTGGTCAATTCATTTTAGCTGCTGAGATATACAAAAACACAATCATGTTACTGTAAGATTTCTTTTGACATACATGTATGGTTTTAAAAGTGGGGGAGTACAAACTACTGCACATCTCAATGTAAATGTATAACAGAGTTTGAAGGTTGTTTCTTACGTCGAATTATGTCAACAATGACATTCGTACAGAACTTTAATAAAAGAGATGAGTACTTGCCATTCTATATAAATAAAGTAATTAAATTAGTTGGGTTTTTTTTTGGGGGGTGAGGGGGGCTTTGGGTTTTTTTTGTTGTTGAAGTCAGGGTGATGCATCCCTCCCTATCCTCCATCGATCGACGCCCATGTTTTGACATACTGTCTAGCAGAAAAGAATTGTATTATATAAAGTTAACAAACTGTGTCAAGGTTTTTGAAGCAGAGGGTGATCCAGAAAACTCCTCTATCTGAGATGTGATGACATCCTGCTAAGTTTATCTGTGTCACACCATTGTAGTGGTCATCTTTCAGCCTTAGAAACATCACAAATACGGCATCGGTCACCTGCTGGATCCTCGAAAAATCAAGACGTATATCTGTGTCACTTTTCAGTAGCTTCACAATATTCTGAAAGACAGAAGAATATCTTGTTAATACACTCAGGGATTTACACGACTCACAAAACCTGCATAAAGGATGCAATAAAAGGTCATCTGGACCCCCAAAATCAGAGACACTGCATCCCATGGGACTCCTATAAAATATAAAAATTGGTTTGGTTATATAATTGAGTCAGTCATAAATAAACAATAGGGGTTGGGTGTACTGGGACATTTTAGTGCCATAGAAAAGAATTCATTTATTCAATATAAAACAGATAAAAATTAAGACAGAATAAATATTTGTTCTTAATGCAAAACCTGTTTTCTGCAATTCTTGACTAAATTGTAGACCCTTAGGTTTTAGGTTGGGACCCTCAGAAAAGAAACAGGCGAGTCCCAGGGACCCCTCTTTTATAAAAGCCACGTAAACCACTGCAAAACATTGTTTATTCAGTGACTATTAGTGTCTGACATATGGTATTATGCGTCCTCTAGTCTTTAGAAGAAACCCTCTACTACCACATAGGCTACTCTTTCCAATTAGCAGCAGGGGATCTTTTATGTGCTCGTTCCCAAAGACAGGACGACACATACCACGACCCTTGATAAACAAGTTGTGGACCACAAGTTGGTGGAAGTGACATGCACCTAGCCAGTAAGTCTTATGGAGCACACTCTGGATTGGAGCCAGCATCGAGAGTAATAACACCATGCCTCGACTGAGATTTGATCCCAGTACCTACTAGGTTAACCACTGTGCCATCAAAGCTAGTTTACAATAAATAAATAATTATGAAAATAACATTTTAAAAATCAGGGAAATGAAAATTTGCTTGGTATATGAACAACTTTCAATACAGAGGAAGAATTAGACAAACTTACATTTGGAAGATCTTGAAAATAAGGCCCAAGAAGTAGTAATACCAACAACACAAGACTACAGGAAACAAGACCAGCAACCTACAATAAGAAAACAATATAACTAACTGGGGCGTAGCCAGAGGGAAAAATGCAGAGGTAACCCAAACGCTGGGAGCTTGAACCATGTGGATAATAAATATCAGAATCATGGTGGAAAATAAAGCAAGTGCCTCGTCTGACTGATACTGGCTATGCTAGTGACTAAAACAAACTGCAATTTCCACATTTCTTTTCAATTATTAATGACAAAACAATAAAGCAATAAATTTACACCATTTGTACAGTGTTAGTACAGTACTATAAATGTTCTTATTAATTCTGGTTATGTCTGTATTGTTTTCTTTTGGTAATATTATAATTATTTGTTTTTAATTACATTTAGGTAATGAGAGTTGTTTCCCTTCCTTTTACGTCTGTTTGGTATATTTGAAATTATTTATCCTCCATTGAGATCTATGTTGTTAAGGAAAGGATTGGTTGTTTAACAACACTCCAGCATATTGTTTATTCAGCAGCTATTAGTTGTCTGACATATGGTATTCTTTGTCTCATGGTCTTCAGAGGAAACCTGCTACTGCCACATAGGCTACTCATTCCAATTAGCAGCAAGGAATCATTTATTTGTACTTTCCCACAGACAGGACAGCACATACCACAGCCTTTGATAAACCAGTTGTGGACCACTGGTCGGTGTAAGTGGCTTACACCTACCCACTGAGCCTTTGCGGAACACTCACCCTGGGTTGGAGCTGGTATAGAGATTAAAAATCCCATGCCTCGACTGAGATCTATATTTGTGGTGATGAAATGTAACGAAACAAATCCCCAGTCTACCTAATGCTAAAAATACTAGAGGAAGTCATTTTTACCCCACATTTAGGTTTAAATTATATCTGAAAATGATTTACCTGACTTTTACCTCCAATACCTTCCTGAACTACACTTCTTGAGAGAGAGGCAGAGGAACAAAATGTGGAAAAGAATGAACAAAATACATTAGTAGTACCATAAGCAAACAGCTCCTGAAAAAAGTAAAATGAGGTCAGGTTAAAAAAATGAAACTGTTTATCATCACTAGGCCATGGAAAGCAATATTCTTCCATGAAATGCAATATTATTATTCTATGGAAAGCAATATTCTTCTCCCATGGGAAGCAATATAGTTCTCTTTTTATGGGAAAAAATATTGTCCTTCCCTGGAAAGCAATATTCTCCCATGGAAAGCAATATTCTTCTTCTATGGAAAGCAATATGTTTCTCCCATGGGAAGCAATATAAATGAAGTTCTCTTTCCGTGGAAAAAATCTTCTCCTTTTATAGAAAGCAATATTCATTTCCTTACATAGAAAGCAATATTGTTCTCCTTCTATGGAAAGTGATATTCGTCTCCGGATATAGAAAGCAATATTTTTAACCTGCTATGGAAATTCCCTTTTGTACAGGCACTGACACATTAACAGTCTGTTGCTGGCATGAAGGATCTTCCAACCATGTACATGGATTGCATAATTCACAAAATTTTTTTTTTTATTAATCAGTCACAAGATATATTGTCATTCAAATACTCTGGGTCTTTTCTGAAATCCATAACATCTCTAACAACATCAGACAAGAAATACCTGATTTGGATCGATGTCGTAATCATGTTTCTTGGCAAGCATCTTGGCCATAGATACTGATATAGCAAATGCAACAATTCCGATAGTGAATGCGCCAGGGATGACATCAGACAAACGTGTGAACTGCTGAACTTTTGGAGCTGGAATCCTTAAATAAATTATGTTAAAATTTTAATTTATTATTTATAAAAATAAAATTATTAAAAAGATTTTATTGCATTACCGGTAAGTGAAGATGATCTAACAAAACCATTTCACCTATGTCTGATGCTCTATACTCCATAACACAAAGTTAAGATTGGAAAGGGAATGATGGATAATAAAAACAAAATACATAGCAAAAAATACTTTAACTAATTATCTCAACATACCAAACTTCAAATGTCCAAAAAAACTTCATTATATTTATACAGGATCCTAATGAAAGCAATAAACCAATATTAAAAGTGAACGTATCTCAATAAATTTGAAAAGCTTTGTAATATTACTAATTAATTTGTGTTAAGACTGTTTTACGACTGTTAGCACATATCCCCTTCCACATGCCAAAAGTCAGAGAGGAAAAATAGTTCCTTTCTGGAAAGTTTAATTAAAGAAAATTGCCGGACCTGTATAAAAGTCATTAAAACAAGTTTTAATTTATATTTAAATTGGTTGAGATCTTCATTATTAATATCAAATGTTCTAAACTTATCAACCTGACAATTCTTTCCCCTACCCACTCTTTTTTCTCTCAAACTGACTCTCTTTCCATTCTCTTCCTCTGTCATTCTATTCTATAAGAAAGATTTTAATAATGTTAATAAAACTTCTCATTTCTCCTCTCTTTATATCTAGTTGTAAATCTTGAGTTTTCTAACGTTGACTATGCCATTTATTTATTTAACGACATCTCTCCACCCCCACCCCCAGCACAAAAGTAAATATCGGCTATTGGGGGTCACACAATGGTTCAAGTTGACTATGCATGTAAGTATTTATTGTTTGTAAAATACTGGTTGTGGGCTTAATATAGACATAGCCTACTGGCCAATCCCACACCATTTCTGAGGGCCCTGCAAATCTCAATTTTCCAATTGAATCAAATTTTGAATCAAAATATTCGAAAATGTTCGAATCGAAACAAATTTCAAATACCTTGGAGAATAATAAAGTGTATCATACATGTATGTTAAAAAAAAAAAAAAAATTATCATTCGACTAGCCTTGTAGCAGTATAGTACTGTAGGCAATCAAGTGTGTCAGATGCAGTTCATGAAGGAATATTCAGCTCAGTAAAGGAAATTAGAAAGACAAAATAAATACACACTGCATCTGGATGTCTGTAAGTATGGCAATTTACATGATTACACTAGGTTGAAGTTTAAATAATACAGCACCCTAAATAGAAAACCACTGTTAATATGTACATAAGTTGAACAGTTGAACTAACACGAAATAGTATCTCGGAAGTGTAGTACTGAAGGCAACCAGTCTACATTTGGGCTAATAAGCAACACATCCGCAAAAAAAAAAATATGTATGATAAGATTTGTTTAATAGGTTATTTATATGAATTTCATTGTAAAATGTGAGGATTTTTTCTTACTTTGTTTATTAATGTTAATGGTTAGCCAGATAGTTTGTCCCTCTTTTCCCAGTTGTTCGTACACTGCAATATTTGAAATTCCAAATACATTAAAAAATCTAATTGAAGCTTCGACAATTTTAATTCAAATCAAATACATTAAGCTTTGCAGAGCCCGAATTTAAACCAACATACCCAACAGATATGACTCCAACAACTGCAACATTGAATTTGCTGTTTAAATGTATGAAGTGAGATATAACAGTTGCAACAATAACCTGCAATAAATAAAAATAAATAAATAAAATTACAACAACAAAACAAAAAAAACCTGAAACAAACCAATTAATAATATTATTTTCATATTATAAAATTTATAAACATTCCTAGACATTAGATGATAGAGTTTAAAATAGAACAATATTCCGAGGCACTAGCGGATCCAGGGTGTCAGGACACCCATCCCCTTTTGTCAATTTTTTGTTTTTACCATTTTACGAGTGGAAGGACGTGAAAAATTACCATTTTTTCACCTATTTATATTCACTCATCACTTTTGGACCCCCCTCTCCCCCCTTTCAGAAATCCTGCATCCGTGCCCGAGAGGAAACAAATGTTTTAAAAATGGTGTTATTCCATTGGAAATTACTGTATTCATGTCTTAGGGTTTATTAGAATTTATGCCAATGGGCTTAAAATTGGAAATAATTAAAAAAGATTTTTAGCCAAGATGGATGGATTGAACATTCAGAGCTCCACAAATGAATAAATCATGGTTGGATAACTTGCTAATAATATGATAAAACTAATCAGATTGGCTGAAGATAAGAAAAAATGAAATATCAGCCAATCACAAACAAAACTATTTATGTAGTAGTGTTAGAATTAAATGCTCACACTGGCAGTAGCTAGTAGGGATTTCCCTATTAGCTCAGTGGGTAGAGTGCTGGACTATCAATCTGATTCAGGGTTAGCCCTGCCACTCGCCAAATTCGCCATTGGCGAAATTTAAAAACATTTGGTGAATTTTAATGTAATCTGGCAAAATAATTTCTTTTAATAATAGCCATTTTAGTTCAGAAAAAAGATGACTTTTCAACTTTTGACATTTTTATAGATAATTTGGTGAATGTTACTGTTGTGCCAGAGCTAGCCCTGCTGATTCATGGTTCGAATCCCTTCAGTGGAGGTTGAGATTTTGATCTGACGTAGGGATCAGGTGTGTTCTTAAAGCAAGAACTTGGTTAAAAACTTAAAACATTATCAGAACCTGAAACACCACTAAGGCCTGTGGTCCACAACGTTGTGACATAACTTCACTTGAGATGGGCGTTTGTAGTAGTGTTAGAATAAAGTGTTCCTAATGCCAATAGCTAGTGGGAATGTCCCTGTTAGCTCAATTGGTAGAGTGTTGTGTCATAGTTCGAATCCCCTCATTGGATGTTGAGATGTTTCTGTTACATCCAATAGCTAGTAGGAGTGTCCCTGTTAGCTCAATTGGTAGAGTGTTGAGTCATAGTTCGAATCCCCTCATTGGATGTTGAGATGTTTCTGTTACATCCAATAGCTAGTAGGAGTGTCCCTGTTAG
>JAULBS010012251.1:0-25506 GCA_032355785.1 Symmetromphalus regularis | reverse complement strand
AGGTGATTTAATATTATTTATTCGAATGTTTTTTTCAATATTAATATATAAGGATAAAAACACAAATTTAATCAACATGTTTTTTAAATTTCTTTTTGATCAATAATTCATGAGTAATTGAAACCAATTTAACAGTACCCTCCAATATGTTAAAGTGAAATGAATTATGCCCCACTCGCGTATCTATTACAGCCCTGATTCTCCTGTGCATGGAGTTCATCAGAGCATTTATCCTTCTCATGGGGATATTATCTCACTCTTCCAACAAGTCAACTTGTTATTTGCTTTTTATCACTTTCTCTATGTCACATAATACCTTTCACGGTGGAGTAACTTTAGACACCGATTTTAGTGCATACTGACCAAGCCACTCGTCTGCCCAGTTTTCGTAATTTTACACCACGCAGTTAAAAAATAGGAGCATATTATGTTACCCTGTGTTTCTTTTTTCCTTCAGTATATATAGATTAAATTACTGAGTTGGGAGAAAATAGAGGTGCCTCTTTAAGACAGGTTCTTGCTTAATACAGGTGGATGCATGAGCAGGTTAACTCAAGCAGTTACTCAAATAAATAACTAAATGTCACCTCATAAGATAAGTTGCCATTTAATACAGCTATATAGTAATAAATTACTGATTTGGGAGAAAATAGAGGTGACACTTTAAGATGTGCTTAGAATGTTTGACTATATATGAAGACAAAAAAATAAAATGGAATTAGTTTTAAACAACTCACTGCTTGCTTGTAATTTCCAGTGTGAATCAGTTTGCGTATGTGCCGAACTGACCCCATCTAAAAAAAATCATATTTCAACAAGTTAAAACAAATACTGTTTCTTCTAATTCATCATTATTAATTTAATTTGAAAAATTCAAGCATAAACAAGAGTATTGGTGTATTATAATTAAGTAAAACAAAAGTGTTTACAATAATTCAACATACCTGATGATCATTTTATCATCAAACAGAAAAACATTTTATAGCTAAAATTTTAAATGAAATTAATCTCTTTTATTATGAGCAGAATCTAGCTCAAAAGGTAGCATGTCTGTCTGTGAATCGGTCGGTCGTCAGATCAATACTTTTCAGTGGACCCATTCACTGCGGGTTTCCTCTAAAGACGTATGTCAGAATGACCATATGTATGACGTCCAATAGCCGAAGATCAGATAAAAATCAACGTGCCCTAGAGGCGTCGTTAAACAAAATAAACTTTAGTTTACTCCATTATTATAATTTTATTAATCCTGTAATTTAAATTATACCAACCTGATCAGAAGGTGACAAATCTCTGAAAAAAATAAAATGCTAGTAATACAAATGATATAAAAAAAAAATCAAACAGAAATTTTATTAAATTTAATTACACCCTCGTTTCTTAAAAATGTTAGCATAGTGTATTTAACAAATATATTCTTCCCTCTGAACTTAATAAATCATTGTCACTAAAATTATGTTTTCTCATGTAACAAGCCTTTCAAAATTGCAGGAATTATCATATTCAATTATGCATGACTCACGGAAATATAGTTTTATGTAACTCATTTTATTCATATTGAATATTCTATTTAGAACATTATTTACAAAGAGTCAGCTTTATGTTTAATATCAGTTAACTACCTGTTTCTGTATTTTATTATACCAGTGGGCACTCATAACCTGGCACATATTTGTTGTTATTTTCTCACTGAGGAAATATCAGAATTGGTTTCAGGGCTTTTTATTGGATCACTCTGGCCATTGTGACCAATAAGCTTGTCTGTACTAAATATGATGTCATTATAATTTTGTAAAAGTGCAAATATTGTCACTAAAACTAGAAAAAGTACAAAGTAACATTATAGGATAGCATTTCTCTAAATTGTCATGCAATTAGAAATTAAAATTAATATTTTAAGCGGTAATAAATAGAATATCAAACATATTACCATATATTATTACCCATATGGCTCAACATATCTTGGTACATGACAAAGTGTTACGTCTTAATACTACATCATATTGGTACATAACACTTTTGACGTCATATTATTTAGAATAGTTTGTTTCCAAAAAAGGAAAACGAGTGGTTTTATTTTTGTTGTTGTTCGGGTTTTGTTTCAAATTTAATTTAAATTTGATAATGGGTAATAAATAGGATATTAAATTCACTTCCATTTCGAATCACGTTTATGTCCCTCATGAAATAATTTTCATTGTCACTTGCTAAAGCTTGTGACAACTGAAAATTATTTCACTCTGATATAAACATGATACGAAATGGAAACTCGTTTAATATCTTATAATTATTACTCCAGTGGGCACTCATAGAGTCATAATGTGTTACATAACTTTTTGTTATTTTCACATGTGAAATATCACGCATTGGTTTAACAAGGCATTTCACTGGATCACTCTGGCTGTTATGACCAGTATTCTTGTTTGTACTAAATATGACGTCATCATAATTTTGTAAAAGTGCAAATGATGTCACTAAAACTAGAAAATGTACAAAGTAATGTCATGCACAACGTTATAGGATAGCATTTATCTAAACTGTTATAAAAAAGTTTAAAGAGTAGATAATTAAAATTATCTGGGGTAATAAATAGAATATCAAACTCATTACCATTTATTATCAAATTTATGTCCCTTATGAAATAATTTTATTTTGTTACTCACTGAGGATTTTGACAAAGACAAATTATTTCACTCGGGACATAAATTTGACAATAAATGGCAACTTGTTTCATATCCTCTATTTACTTACTTAAACGGTCTAAATGTTAAGGAGTATGTTGTATCTTTAATCTGTGCCATTTTAACCTGAAAAAATACAACATATTCACAACTATAACACATCAGTTTCTATTAATTGTTTGTATGCAATAATCTTTTGCATATGCTATATTTTATTACATATTTTAATTGAGCAAGCAGTAAATTTAATTTTGCATAAATGGTACAGCTGATTTGGTAATAAAACAATGGACTCACACAAGACTTTTTGTATAGGACAACTGTGACTTATATGATGCGGGCCATTTCCGACATATTACAGCAAGCTGATAATAAAAAATGGTAAAAAAAAAAAATAATGACAAAAGGTACAAAGTTTATCAAAAAATAATATTTAATGTTAGACAGAGTTTTATGAATCATAAATAAAACAAAGCTTTATGCCGACTTACCTGATACTGTGCAGACATTTGCTGAGCATTTGCAAACACTCCTTCTGCTTTCTGCCAGTCCGACACATTCAGATATGCCAGAGGTAAAACACCCTGCATAACAAGAGAAAACAGAAAATACAGTGGCTTCTATATTATTTATTAAATTGACATTAGCAACACCTGCAATTAAGAAAATCTCCATGGCAAAATAAATGCTGTGGAGAAATTAATTAATTAATCAAAGAAATGCAAGAGAATAATAATTAACAATTTATTAATGAATCTTACAACATGGATGCAAAAAAAGTCACTTGACAGTGACGAAATAGAGTTCCATTGATAAAACAATTTTTAACTGCAAATGTTTATAACACAAAATTGTCTGAAACATGTTAATTAAAACTGAATTTATTAAAACCAAAATGAATGTAACTTATAACAAATAAATAATAATAAAGCGCAAGGATATCCACACTCAGAACAGACAATCAGTAAATTGTTTAAAATTACAGAACTGATATATATATTAGAAAAATTGGCTCCACCCATCAGGGTGAAAAGATTTTGTCCAACGGCAAACAACCAATGGGATTAAAGAATTTTACGTGGAAACAAGATAATAGATGTTAACTTACAACTGAATTCTTTGGGAAAGCAGTACCTATCAGGTAGGACATCAGTGGAGCAATATCACCCTATAAAACCAAACATATTAGCATGTAAAAATAAATATGAGTAAATCATCAGAAGGAAAGCAAAATAAATTAAATTAAAACAAAATGGACAGAATATAACACATTTGCATGGTGGCTCAGTTTTATTTTTGTCTCTTTGGCAAATGAGTTTAGATCCAAACAAAAATGTCACATTTTAAAGTATAAAAATTCATGTTGTTTGAAATGAAGGAAAGATTAAAATGTTTACCTCATGATTAAGACCTACAAAAGTTAATAACAAAAAATCAAGTTGAGTAACAAGGGAATGATATTAAAAATAAAGAGAGATATAATTATAGCTGAAGCTACTACGTACTAGACTAATATCAATGGCCCAAAATTATGATTATATTATAACAATAGGTATATAGCAATATAAGCATATACCTTTTTAATTTATAAGCATATACCTTTTTAATTTTTAAGCATTTACTTTTTTAATTTATAAGCATATACCTTTTTAATTAATTTAATTTAATATTAATAAATTTAATAATTTTTTAATAAATTTAATTTAATACCTGAGCAACATCCTTTCTTTCATAATGTTTCAGATGCCATTCTAAAAAGGAAAAAAATTAATTAAAACATTTCAGTAAAAAAACAAATATACATGTATTATATTTCACGCCTAAGTATGTTAAAACTTGTAAACAGTAAATGACAAGAAAGTTTACTAAAATGCATACACAACTGGCACAGAAACAAATGGTCAGTACAAATTTGTCATTTTGAAAGATTGAACTTTAAAGGCATAGTCCCACAGAACTTAAGGGGCTTTGTGGTCTAAATATTGATTACGAATGAAACTTACATATATTTGTTATACTAAATTTCGTTTTCATATCACGCAAGACATTTTAATTGAACCATGGTATAGGGAATTCCATGTTGACTCGATCGATTTTTTTCACATTTATATATTTCAAATTTCAAGATTGGAACTCCTTGTGGGGCAAAATAAATTAGTACTTAATATTTTAGCAGCTCCAAAAATATTCAGAAGTTTTAAAATAATGGCTAACTGAGTAATACCAGTCTCGTGACTTGAAATATATACATCACACCTTCAATGGAAAAAAATTATTCTTTTTCTTCTATTTATTTGTCCATGAGCATAATTCATTATTACTTTTGATAATAAGCGAGATGTGGTGATTATCTAAGTAGCTGAATGAAGTATTTCTATGGACAAATCAAATATTTATATTTATAGTTAATTCTTTGTTTGGAAATTAATTAGGTCAAGGGTCTGCGGGACTATGCGTTTAATATTCTTATTATTATATTATTTGTTTAATGATCCCCCCTCTCCTCACAGCACAAAAATAAATATCAGCTTGTGGAGATCATACTGTGATCATTTCAACTTTCTTTTTTTGTATTTTTTTTAAATATGTACACATGTATACATACATACACAAATCAGTGGTAAGGTATTTACAATATGATGTTAAATGAAATAACATTGAAGATTATGGTAATAATTACTTACAGGCCTACTATAATGTATTTATTGGCTTCCAGTAATTTATCTTGACCTGTTGGTTTTTTAAAAGTTAGTACCTGAACAAAAGTTATCAGGATATTCTCCACAAGTGTCCAGAAGAGATGGTTTTCGTATTCCCGCACCCCAAGCCACAAGTGGAGTCAAAGTCTCAGACGGATCGCTGGCTCCATGAGAACCTGCAATATGTCGTTACCAAGAATTATAATACACCCTAATGTTTAAATTCAATATTTTATAGTTTTTATCATCATCTTCATATTAATTATTATATTTAAAATTGATAGATGATAAAACTATAAAAAATTATTATTATTATATTTAAAATAAATAGATGGTAAAATTATTTTTTTAAATTATTATTATTATATTTAAAATTGATAGATGATAAAACTATGAAAAAATTATTATTATTATATTTAAAATGGTTAGATGGAAAAACTATAAATAATTATTATTAATATTATGATTTATATTATATTTTTAAAATAATGAAGGTAAAACTATTAAAAAAATTCTATTATTATTATATATAAAATTGACAGACGGTAAAACAATAAAAAAAAGTTATTATTAGTAGTAGTAGTATTATATTTAAAATTGACAGATGGTAAAACTATAAACAAT
This sequence comes from Symmetromphalus regularis, assembly GCA_032355785.1. NCBI lineage: Eukaryota > Metazoa > Mollusca > Gastropoda > Neomphalida > Neomphalidae > Symmetromphalus > Symmetromphalus regularis. Next base: position 19,502 of record JAULBS010012251.1, on the reverse strand, counting down.
TATTATTATTATTAATATTATTATATTTAAAGTTGATAGATGGCAAAACAATAAAAACGTATTATTATTATTATTATATTTAAAACTGATAGTTGGTAAAACATTTCTTTTTAATTATTATATTTAAAAGTGATAGATGGTAAAAAAAAATTAAAGTAATACTAATACCTTAAAAGTTTTCAAAGTAAGAAAGCTGTATGGTTATAGGATACAGAATAGGAAGATTATAAGGATGAGAATTTAGATCCTACCCCAGTCAGTCATCCCATGATCAGCATTCATCACATAGGCAGTCTTCCCATCATGATGGTAGAAGTCTTCAAGCAAGGAGACCATTTCACTTATACCCTGGTCAACGATCTCAATGTTTCTCAAATAAGTGCTGCAAACACAAATATACAAAAATACCTTACATTAACAAATACAATTATAATTATTACTCAGTTTTCAGTTCAGGGGTCCCAGTGAGAAAAACTAAAAATCCTTGAAAAACTAGGGGAAGTGGTCTGAGAAATGGAACCCCTGATTGTTAAATTCATATGTATACCTAAAAAGACCTATTGTAACTGTACCATTTTAGATAAATACTGTTCTTATAACTGAGAATTATTCATAACAAAAGGCAATTTGTCACAATTACTATTTGTTTCACATCTAATTAAATAATATGATGTGATATTATTAAACTGCTTCAAGACACAGTTGATGATAATAACCTACCTTGAATATGGTTTATGCGAGTGACCATTTGTGTCCAGCCCAAGCAGGTGAAGAAAGAATACAATCTTATCTTGCTGAAGCATCTTATATAAAGTAGCATTCTGTCTAGCTCCAGCAATAAAAGCCTAAAACAGAAACATTTTATTGTTGCATTTATTATGTTCAGTAAACAAATGAGTTAACAAGCAAATTTTGATAATTATGACTCCCATAACAAAATATAACTTGTCATGGAATATAACCAAAAAAAATTATAATTAGTGGTGCACTTAATAATCCTGTTATAACATAATATAAACTTGAAAATTAAAATTTAATTTTATATATTTAAAATAATGAGTGTTGAGAAACATAATATATTTGTGTCCAATAAATAATGCTGAGTTAAAAAATAGTGATATCCATTTGTCTACAAAAAAGTAAATAAATCTGTTGAGTCTACAAACAGGAGCAAATTTTCAAACAAAACTGAGTTTCCACCACTACATATAAATTGCACAAAGTTTTACATGCATTATCATAAGCTTCAACAGTTAAACCTAGATGAACTTTGTTTAAAACATTTTTCTAGCTCATGTAGGATAGTAAAATATAGTAGTTTATAGACTGAGAATGATCTCATGTAACAAGCTTTAGATTAGAATTACCTTGACCTTGTCAAAGACCCACACATCAAGTTGAGAAGCAGAAGCACTAGCAAAATCTTCCTCAGCAGATGTGTAGCAATCCGTAAAAACATGGTCGCCACTTGCTCCTAACAAATAATTATATACAAATCACTTATAAATAAATAGTATTTAATATGGGAAAATCTTCCTCACCAGATGTGTAGCAATCCGTAAAAACATGGTCGCCACTTGCTCCTAACAAATAATTATATACAAATCACAAATAGTATTTAATATGGGAAAATCTTCCTCAGCAGATGTGCAGCAATCCGTAAAAACATGATCACCACTTGCTCCTAACAAATAATTATATACAAACCACAAATAGTATTTAATATGGGAAAATCTTCCTGAGCAGATGTGTAGCAGTTTGTAAAAACCATGGTCTCCATTTGCTCATAACAATAGTTATATACAAATCAGAAAATATTATTTTAAAATTACAGACAGCACTGTACATATAATGACCTTGATATACACCAATTAAAAAGCACTGGTTAAAATGAGAATAGAAACCATTGATTCTATATCATTGAGCAAAAGTACACCCCCATGAGATAAAGACTAACCTTTTGAAAACATGGGCAGAATATCTGGACTTCCCCAAGACCAGGTGACACGACTCTCATTAAATACTGAATCAAACTCTACTGGATTTTCCTTCCAACCTAAAAATATTAAACAATAGATAAAATTACAAGCAAATATTCTGCTACATTTAAAGCATTGTATATATTTATAACATGAAACAAAATAAACTATGGTCAAAGAAACTGCACATTTTAGACAAGCCTTAGACTAAGAGTCTGGAACTTTTTAAAATCATGCAGGACTTTCAACTTTAATACAATAAGGTCCGATTTCTCATTAATGGTCATAAGCATACGAGACATGGGGTAATTGTCCCCCCACCCACCCACTCCCAAAGCTCAAGCAAGTTTCTTATTCGGACAAACATTAAGGTGGCATTTTCTTTTAAAACCATTAAATTTGGGCAAAAATCAACCTCCCCACAAACATAGAAACCTGTATGCCTATGTTAACGGTTCTATCTCGATCGACAGTTCAACTTAATCTTTTCAAACAAAGAAACACAGTTTGAACAATGAACTGAGGCTGAACTGTCAAGAACAAATCAGGCTTTAGAGTCTGATTGTCACCTCAGTTCTTTATTTTTTTGTATCTGTAACACATAGTAGGTCTCAGCTGATTGGTGAAGGACTGCTTAAGTACACAAACAAGGTGTCTATATGGTAGATTAATTATTTTACCCCAAAATTGTGCCCTAAAAAGTATTATATCTCAGATATTTCTGTACTGATGAAATTCCTACCTTTGGCAACAGCACTGACATCCTCATAGAAGCCTGCAATCATAGCAACATGCCCGGGTCTCGATTCAGTGGGAACTCTAGTGTGGGAGACACCCCATGATCCACTTGTTTTAATAATATTTCTTAAAAAAAGATGATAATCTAGTTTAGACATTTTACATTGGACACTTTTATATAAGTCACTGCATCCCCGCTATGTCTCCCTGGCCCCAAGATAATAATTACTAATTTCTCCAAATAAGGAATTTTGACACCTTTTCACAGAAGGCAGAACACTCCTCAGCCTTTGTTACATCAGTCATAGACCACTGACTGGAATGAACAACAGCCCAATATGTCCACCAAAGGGAACTGATCAGACGACAACATCAGTTGGACACTCAACCTCTGCGTTACATTCTGTTCAAAACCTGTATATAAAATATACTAATATTTTTTCAATATGTTTATGTAGTGAACAAACCTCAAGTATGGAGCATGTGTTTCTCCATTGGCATTAACTTCAAACAGTTTGTCAGCACGGAGACCATCAGCTGAAAATAGCATCAGTCTCTTGGCCGGAGCAGGGGAATGTGGTGCATAACGTTCCATGCCATGCACCAATGGTGATGTGAAGTAGATGTCAAATATTGAGTAGAACAAGATGAGGTGGACAACAAGGCCAATGGTGATCAACTGCCACACTTGCATGTTTCTAATATCTGAAAAGCAAAACAAAATAGTTAAATTTCTGCTCATTCTTTATAAATTAAAGTTATCTGATGAGTTAAAATCAAAGTAAAGTTTGTTTTATTTAATGATGCCTCTAGATCACATTGATTTTTATCTTATTGGCTATTGGACATCAGTTAGTTAGGTAGGTATTTCTGCACATAAATATCTGAGATACTTTAAAACATTTTAAAAAAAAATTATCCTACAGAGGTAGAAACTGATGCTGAGAAATTGAGAAATGTCAAATATACAACAACAAAAAATAAATTAAATAAAAATGCAAATTAAAAATATTATTTAATTTTTCAAGGTAAACATTTTATTATTTTAAAATTATTGTCTGAAATACTAACACTATATTACTGATGAAAAAATTTATTTGACGTTTCAGAGATAATTTAGAAAATTTTAAAGCTGAGCTTGGTCTAGCCCAGTACTTAGCCTATCTAATTAGTGATGCAATATTATTTTAAGTGTGATGCAATAGCATACATTTGATAAATTGTCAAGTGTATGAACTGGTTATGCTAATTTTATGTAGGAATCTATTACTTTGCAGTTTTTTATCACAAATAAATGTAAAAACAGCCAAACATTCACTTGCAAATAATAGTAAAAGATTAAATTTAAATAAATCATTATAATTTTATAGTTCACGGAACAACAAAAATTCTGAATATAATTCAAACATTGTACATATATAAAATATTTTATCATTTAATTTACAATCACAATTTTTTTTTTAAATCGGTTTTTAGATTAAGATTGTACAAAGTAGGCTGAAAAAAAATGTTTGCTTTAATTTGCCTTAAATATTTAAGTTAAATAAGTTAAAATGTGATAATTTTGAAAGAAACAAAAACCCCACTAACACACTTATGACATCAGTAAAAATGACTTCATTTCTAGATATGATGTCTTAAAAAGTGTTTCAGCTGTATTAAATAATTTTTGTAAAACATTCACCTAAAAAAGGCTTAACGCTGAAATAGGAATGATGGTAAGAGTTATCTTCCACAACACTGCAAACTATAACATGTAATGTTATTGGACATACTGCAATAATTTAAACCAATCAAAAATGATTTTATAAAAACATGCCTCTTTTCCATTTTCTTTTTAAGAAGAGTTAACCCGGAAGTAAAAGTGCAAAATAAAGAATGGGAAACATTGAATGGTCAATGTGGGCTAATGAGCAAGCACTGGCTAGTGCTGCAGGTTTGTTGCGTTATTCATACTGATACAGATAAATAAATGGATGTATTAGTTGTTGAAAATCCAACAATAAATAGAATTGCAGTAAAACTGCCAAACCCTAAAGTCGTTTTCAATGTCAATGAATGATGTTCCTTTACACAGAACCCATCTTACATTCCATCACAGGTTCCTATAATTTAAGGTTTTAACATTAGCATGATATTAACTTAATAAAAAGATATACTGTAAAAAGAGCTAGAATTTTTTTTTTTTTTTAAATGTGACCATAAAAACATTTTAATTTTCCCCAAACACTGTAACTGGTTTTTAAAATGCAAGTTGTTGAGGAAAATGCATTCATAAAATATATACCTGGATCTTCTCTCTTTCTTTACAGTCACTCTACTTGGAGGAATAGTTGCTGTCATTGCAATGTTTAACAACTGGCAATTTGGTGTGTATGGAATGTATCCTGAAGAAAGTGTTATTTATTTATCATTTATCAGCAAGGGTCTAAATTTACTAAAATTTGTTCCAGACTGTTAGGCCAGTAGGATATAAATGTTGTCACCTTAATTAAAAGAAAAATAAATGTAAAAAATAAGAAAAACATAAATAAATATAAATGTAAAGAAATTTTGGCTATAACTTATAAAGGCTGTTTTTAAAGATTATGAAGATATTTTTTTAAATTTAAAACAGGGTTTGCATTTAACAGTCACCCAGATGCTTCTGGCAAGTGAAAAAACATAGTGCAAGTGAAAACCATACCTTAAATCGCCTGCCTGGTGACACAAAGTTTGTGCATATAGTATTATGTTGGAATGTCTAAAATTTAATGTTTGTTTAACCATAAAGTGAGTTTCGATAAAAATTCAGTTGATTTGTACTCCATTTATGCAGCCAAATGAAAAGGCATCTTCTAGGGAATTATAGAAACCACCCATCTGTTAAAATAACAACATTCTAATCACTTCAGTTTATCGGCATGTACATATGTACAAAATAAGTGGAGGTGTTTTTTCTCCTACTTGTTAGTTATTGATACTGGTTTTATGACAATAATCTGATAAAAAAATGCACACTCTGTTAAAGTATTGTGTGAATATAAATACAAACTAAGTACCAGCATACAAAACTATCTGCCAGTCAGAGATGATGTTTGCTGGCCAAAATAGCTGAGAAGGCAGTTATTTTGAGCCCTATATCAGTATAAGATGTTTGTAATCTGAAATATGAAACTTTATGGCTGATAGTGATACAGGCTTCATGATACTACCAACTGTATTGATAAATATTTTATATATAAAAAATATAAATTGAATTAGAAAATATCAAATGCTGAGATTATATTTTTAGTTATTTTATATCCTTGATTAACAACAGAGTGGCTGCGGTATTTGTATTTGTTATTGAATTTCCAAGAGGGAAACGACGGTCAGGAAAAACTATTGAAAGAAAGTAAGTGTAAATTGGAATAGTAATTTAATTAGTTTATACATACCACTAATTATTTGTCTTATTTTAAATTAAAAATAGTTATAATGTTCGGTGGGTTTTGTAAATAATGAGTTCTTCAGGGGAATCTTGAAATATACAAACCAAGAGTTCTTATAAAACTTTAATTTTCATCTCAAAATTGTGACTAATAATAAAGTAATATTATATGACCTGTATATAAAATGCATTCAAAGGATCTACAAAAAGTTGTCATTAAGGCCATGTTGCTTTTATACAATGTCATATATTTTTCAACCCCTGAAATTGCTCACGGCAATTGACAATGCCATGGAGATTACTGTGGAGTTTTTCATTCTCTTCAGCATTTTTTTGCTGCAGACTAAAAACAGTTTTTCAAGGTGTATTTTTTCTTATTACCGTATTAAAAATAAAAGTATATTTTATGCTAAAATTGTCGTGAAAATGCCATGGAAACTATTTCTCCACAGCATTTATTTTGCAGTGGACATTTTCTTAATTGCAGGGGTTGTATTTATACAAGTTGAAATACATGCACATTTATGCAGTATGTTTTCTAAGTCACCTTTATGGGAAATTGATTGGTATATTTGATGGACTTTATAGCAGTTTTAATCCTATGTTATTATTACACACAGATACTGAAATGGGCTGGTGTAAGTCACAATGTATTTAATTATAAAACTGTGTGTATTAAAAGAGAGAAAAAATATAAGGTTCTTAAAAAAAAAATTCACCTTGAGAATAACAGCAAGCTTGGCCAGAAAATGTTGAAAATTTAAATGCTTATAATAAACATTTTTATTAGTACCAGTTAAATTATATTCGTAAGTAAGTGAGAGCTATATGTTCTTATTATCAGTAATATAGACTTTCTTAGTAAAGAGCAAAACATTCAAAAATATAGCTACCATTACAGTGTTCTTCAATGCATTACACAAACTGCTTTTATGCAGAATAATTTTTAAAACATTGCGTTTGTTTGGAATAATATTAGGATTTTTTTCTTTTTTGTGAAATGTTCGTACTTATCTTTTTTCAGATTCCAGAAAATATTTACCCACATTGTAAAATTAGGAGGCATTTTAACAAGGAATTATTTCATTCGGTTTGCTATGTACCTAATGTGAGTTAATTAAAATATTTGTTATATTTAACAAAACAATTTAATGCATGTGGTTATATCCATTTATCAGACTTCTGGAATTAGCAACCAGGCGTGTGTGCAGAAAGTATTGTGAGGGGTGGGGGTGTTGAGATTGTGGGCTCATCAAGTGTGAAGCAAAGGAGATCTTGTCAAACATTTACCCCCTGGAAAAAATGTTTGTGTCTTTTTGGATCATTAGCTACATAATTTTAGTATCACTTTAAACATTTTGAGCAAGGGTAGAGTGGGTTTCAACCTTTGATTATGCTTTCAGTCTTCCTGAAAGAGGTTGTTTTCCTCCTGATTGAGTACTGTACAATGTTCACCAACCATAAAGAAATAATTGGTAATTTAATAAATGTGTTAATTAAAGTGTTAAGTGCCAAATTCCATTGTTTTACAAAAGTGATGTATAATAATGTTATTTGTTTTTTTGACAGATTAACAGTTCCGTGTTGCTTTATTCTTCCTACATTACTTGGAGGGATGTGTTTCCTCATTACTGGAGTTATATATTTTGTAGTAAGTTCATTTTACTATGGGTTCTATTTTTTTATATATATTTTTTATATTACAGTGTTTTATGACCTGTGTTGCTAGACTCAAATATTTGACACCATTCCCCAACCCTTACGTCATTTTTCATACCAAATCTGAAAGGAAAAAGTTCAGTATTCTGCATTTTAAAATATTATATAAAAACATATTTGGAAATAAATTAACATTCACCCATACTTTCATAATGAGACCTAGTGCTATTAATCTAATTAATTATTTCAATATTAGCTTAATAAGATTTCTTTAATTTTTATTCAATGAAATAAAAATTCCCAACTTTCAGTAAAACGATGCTAAAATTCCCAAAGTAAAAGCCATGGGCATCAAGTCAAATTTCTGAAATAAAATCTTATATTACTTTCAGGATCTAGTTACAAGAACCTGGCAGATATCTATTATAATTACCAAAGTGCGCACTAATAACCTGGTGCATATTTGTTGTTATTTTCTCACTGAGAAAATATCAGCATTTGTTTAACAGGGCATTTTATTGGGTCACTTTGGTCATTATGACCAGTAAGCTTGTCTGTAGTAAATATGACATAATTATAATTTTGTAAAAGTGAAAATGATGGAAGTAAAACAAGAAAAAAGTAAACTGTAACATCATCAATAATGCTATAGGATAGCATTTCTTTAAATTGTTGGGTAATTAAAAAGTTCAAAGAGTAGAATGATTAAAATTGTATGAGTTAATAAATAAAATATCATACTCGTTACCATTTATTATCAAATTTATGACCCGAGTGAAATAATTTCACTTGGGACATAAATTTAATAATAATTGGCAACTCTTTTAATATCTTCTATTAATTGGTTGGGACTATCATTATTCTTCTAACAGTCTTACTTTAAATATTTCTGCAAAAATTTCACAAGATTGTGTTGTTTTCACAATTTATATTTTCAGTAACAAACATTTTGTTCAGTATCGAGTTATGAATCATTATGCATCATTCAGAGAACAGTCAACAATTCTACTACTCCAAAAGAGCATTTGTTTTCAATTTACTTGTTTGCTTTGTAGGCCTAGAATTAAAATGTTGAGAGTAATATTAAATGATTATCACAAAAGTGAAAGAATATGTTTTGTTTGTAGGCTGCTATTAAAGGTGAGGAATGGATTCCAGCTGGTTTGGATATGCCTTCCCAAGATGCACCAACAGTTATACATCAACCCCGACGTCCTCCACCAAGAAGAGCAAATCCAAGTTCAAACAGACAAAACCAAGTCTAAACATGTCTTCACCAGTGGCGGATCTAGGTGGGGAACCTAGGAGCCTGCCAACTCCCTAAATTTAGCAATTTTTTAAATATTATTATATATTTTTTAAATTTATTATTATAATTATTATTTTTATTTTTTTAATGTTAGAATTCATTAGGGCCCCTTCCCTAAATGAAATTTCTGGATTCGCCACTGCTCACATTTCATAAATTCATATTTCATGGAGTGGAATGTAACTCAGCAGTGGAGCGTCTGCCTAAGGTGCAGTAGGTTATTGGACTGATCCCCTTCAGGGATATTTCTCATTTCAGTCAATGGTCCAATACTGGTGTAACAGTGTTGTCTGTTGGAAGGTGCATATAAAAGACTTCTGGCTGCTGATCAGAAAGAGTAGCTTCTGTGGTGCTAGTGGGTTTGTTCTTTTAAACAAATGAGCCTCTGTAGTCCTGTAGTAGAACATCAGAATCTCAAGCTGAAGACCGTGGTTCAAAACCCGTTGGAGGCTGACTCATGCTTGGCTACGTGTTTGACATACAATAGCTGATGATTAATAAATCAATGTGCTCTAGTGGTGGTGTTAAACAAAACAAAACCCCCAAAATAATGTTCTGTGAAATGTATCACAAATACTGTGCATTTGATACTTATTAGCTGCTGATTAACTTACAGGTGCCAAAAAAAATAACGGTGATCTTATAATATTTTGACATGGGGAGACAACTTGAAATAATAACAAGGGGACTAGTTACATTAAAATTAACTTAAATTCAGAAATATGTCTACACAACAAAAACTTTACTAAGGACGAAAATGATTATACATTGATTATATTAGAGTATCAATTACATACAAAAATGTTGTGTGCTTTTAATTTGAAGTCAAAGTTCATTTGCTGCTATAGGTCACGTGTCTCCAGTGTTTTATAACAACCTGGCAGGTCACTTGATTGTTTCTCTGCTCTGAAGGGACACATATGTGATTGTAACAGTTTGAACCTCTTTCCGTTGATGGTTCAGTTTGTAACTGTACAGTAAAATTATAGATCTGAATCAATCAGAGTGATATTTTCGACCATGATTTTTAAAATAGTGCTTAGATAAGAATTCCTGTTCACATAAATGAGAAATCTAAACAGAACAAATATTTCTTATGCCATTCTATCGAGATAATTCTTTATGTTTTTAAAAAAAATAATTGTGTTCTTTTGTTTTTACTGCTGGCAGTAGACAAAATAGATTCAAGTTGTGAAGAACATATTTTATTAGGGGCTGTTGACAATTATCAGGGCCATAGCTAGAGATGGGTGTGGACAAGGGAGTAGTTGCCCCCCAAAATAAACCTAGTAAAGAATAATAGAAACACAAAATATTCTTCTTTACTGTTTGAGGAGTTTTAGGTAGTTTAATTTTTTCTATGATTGCCTTTAACAACTGATCACCCGTCCTGATGAAAAGGTGAACAAAATCAAAGCAGTCATTTCAAACACTGATACAATTAACCTTCTCCATTTCAAGAATTTATCTGTGCCCCTCTCCCCCCCAACCCCCACCCTCTAGCTACAGTCCTGATTATCATAATTTTCCTATTTGTACAAACTGTAAGGGTGTTAATGTCAGCATACAGATTTAAATTTATCATTAAAATGTTGATTGAAATTTGTGAAAATCAATATTTTATGCATACTAATTTAGTGGAGAAGTAGGGTCAGAATATTTGTATGGTTTTTTTTTTTGTGAATAAAAAAAATATCAATAATTGTGAATTATCCACTTTTCTTGAGGAATGTGGCTGGTGCCCGTTCCATTTTGTAACACATTCTGCTGAAGGGAATTATCAAAATTTTTGTTCGACCAATAAAGAACCATATTTAGATTGTCTCACTTCACTGTTTAGACAAATTTTCATCTGGGATGACTTTTGCCCAAATTCTTTTTGCTTGACTGTTACGAACTCTTTATCGTACTCTTACTTATTTTATTTTATTGCTCTTGCATATTTGGTAATCTACCATTGTTTACTCAATCCATACCGTCACCTATTTACATCTATTAGCCTAGTCATTGCATCCATATCATTATTCCATTATCATACATTGATTCCTTCCTTCTATTCATTTGTATACATATATACGATTCTGTTTACTTATTTTGTACAAACTCATCATCTCAAAAAAGATGATCTTCACAATTGTTTTAATACATACTTATACATATATGCAGCCAAATTAACTCGTTTGCAGACTCAAGTGTTTACATGTACATTTATTTATATTTTTTATTAGTAAAATATATTAAATAATTGAAAATATGATATTGCCACTTTAACTGTAGCTTGTGCGTATTAAGTAACTTAAAGTTATATTCCCTGTGTGGCTCAGATATTTTGTATTGCACGTTTTGTATGAACTACTTTTGATATGTAACATTTTGTATCTATGCAAGCAATAAATTATTGTTGTTGAAATATGTGATTAATTTGTGGTTTGTCTTGAAGCAGCTACATGAATTTATAAAGAAATATGTGAAATAATAACACTGGAGCAGATGTTAAGATACTCGTACTGTTACCAAAAATACCTGAGCAGTACAACATGGTGGTTAATTAAGGCACTATGTCATGATATTGGTAACAGTGGTTCCAATGACGGTATCTACTGAATTAAAATCCTTTTATCTATTAACACTTGTCTTTGATAAACTGTCTTCACTATTATATTAACACCAGATATAATAATTATTATGTCATAATTTTTATGACGATCAAATGTAATGCTCTATATAAAAGGAGGAAATTGCCACGTAACATACGAAATGAAAGGAGACATGGTGGAAAGTTGTGTTCAGTTGTCGTGGAAATGCTTGAAAAAGATGGCACAGATGTATCATGTGACTAATCCAGCACTTTCAAGATATTATTTGTAAGTTTTAAAAATAAAATACAGAGACCAGGATTTTTAAATGAATTAGATTTTATGTTTAACACGGCGGAAGTAAAGTTCTCGAACGATAGGTTTTGAAGTTTGACCAAGTTGGCAAGTAAATCTATAGAATGCGGACGAAACAAAAACGTATACTCTCACTCTCTCTCTCTCTCTCTCTCTCTCTCAACGTTCATTGCCTGTTTTGTGTTTTAACATTGTCATTTCTTTTCATTTTGACTGTGTATCAGGTCTGCTTTAAGTAGCCAATTTGGCGACAGCGGGTTTCCTTTAAAACATATGTCAGAATGACCATATGATTGACGTCCAATAGCCGATGATGAAATAAAAATCAATGTGCTCAAGAGGCGTCATTAAATAAAACAAACTTTATTTATTTATTTACATGTATTGAGATTTGATCCCAGTACCTATTAGCTGTGACTCTGAAAGTGTAACTACCATACCATCTTGCACTCTGTATATGGTTGGTTGGTTGTATTTATTTTCATGCCTATATCAAATTAAGGATCAAGCATGCTGTCCTAGGCACATAACTCAACTTCCTGTGCTGTCTGTCCAGGACAGAGGTTAGTGTTAGTAGGAGAGACAAAACCTGCTGCCACCACACAAATGTGGCTATTGTTATCGATAAACAGCAAAGGATTTTTTATATGCATTATCCCATAGACTGAATAGCACATACTTCAGCTTTGTTAAACCAGTTGTGGATCACTGGTCGGTATAAGTGGAATACACCTACCAACTGAGCCTTGCGGATCACTCACTCTGGGTTGGAGTCGATATTGAGATTAAAAATCCCATGCCTCAACTGAGATTTGATCTCAATACGTACCAATCTCGAGTCCGATAGCTTAACCACTGCACCACGGAGGCCGGTATAGTATCTATCAGTATAGTGAGGTTGGAGAGAGAAGTTTAATTTAGTCCAAGTGTATGCCTAACCAAGCACGATTAATGGAAGTTTTATTGATTATTGTCAACTCTTCAGTGTGGAGGTAAAATAGAAACATTCAGTCATGACACATGCCGCAAGAAATAATCTCTATGGAACTCAGATAAAATTTAAAAGAAAAAATAATCTCCTTTTTTTATTAACAGAGACAATTTACAAACACATTTGGGACCAATTTCTCATCTCTGGTTTAGATAATTCTAGGTTATACAGAAATCCCGAGTTAACTATGGGATATGAAACATTTTTAAAATCTTGACCTACATCCTTGGGTTGGAGACTTTTTACAAGGTTGGAATATATAAAGTAGTGAGATTATAATTAGTTTTAGGACCCCGGTGGCACAGTGGTAATGTTATTGAACTCTTACAAATGTAGCTGGTAGGTGCAGAGATAAATCTCAGTCAAGATAATTTACAAACATATTTGACTAATTTCTCAATTGGGTTACACAGCAAAAATAGTCACATATGTTTCACATATGAATTGGCAACATATGTTTCACATATATGTCAAAAATACAATTATGTTAAACATATGTTTGAAAACATATGTTGAACATGTTTCTTTGAACATATTATGTTTAACCTTTAGACTACTGAATTCTTTTAAGAGTTACTTCCCCCAAAAACTGGATTAATTTTTAGAAAAATCTGTTTGGGAGGCATCTCATTTTGATCAAATATTTTGTCTTTAAAACTTAACAAAACAATAAAATAATATAACGGTATGAACAAACTAATATTATTTTTGGGTTTTGAATGGCATTTTTTGTAGGAGCATGGTTTGTGGTCTAGAAAAGCGTAAAAATGAATGAACAAAAAACCCGTAATCTACTCTTGGTAATTCGTATTTATGGTCGGATTGCTTAACTTCAACACCATATTCTCGCCCTCACACTCGGTGTTATTCATAATGTTTATTTATAAATTTTCTCGCTTTTCGCTCCCGATATTCAGAATCAAAATCCTCACCTTCGGTAAACCTCAAAATATTTATTCCCAATTAGCTCTTCAAAATCTCTGCATAGCGCCGCCATTGCTCGTCATGTTACGAAAAACTTCATAAAAAATACCCGAATTTACACCGAAAATTTCGATCGATAAAGGAGTTCAAACGCTTCAGAAATCCGCCATTTGCAATTGGGGACATCCTGTGTTGATAGGTATTGTCTCATTTCCTCCCATAATGCATTTAAGCACTAGGAAATACTTATTTTAAAGGGCCAGTTCGAATGTCGAGAAATGTCGCCTGCAGTGTCTGGCGTTTGCATGACGTTGTCGGGAAAAGTTGCCTGCAATGTCCAGAAGGTTAAGGAACTTTCTGATGTGCAGCTGACGACTGGCTTACACCAGATTAGCTATGGTTAACTGGGCATGATAGTTATCAAATTAGTAAAATAAATACATTTATGCAACCAATGAGAGATATATCATTTCTGACAGAAAAATATAACATTTTTGTCGGTCAAATGTAACTCATTTTGATGTAAAATTGTTAACATTGTATAGTCTAGACAACATGTAAATAGGAAACTTGTGCTTTTACTCAAAAATAAATGAATGATAAAAGTCAAAATGATAATATTAGAGTTAAATATTATCATATTTTCAGTAACAAAGGGCTGAAATTAAGAAAATGTCCATGGCAAAATAAATGCTGGATTTTCCATGGCAATTTTAGTGTAAAGTACACTTTATTTTTAATAACAGGAAAAAAAAAAAAGTCCTGCAGCTAATGGTAATCTCTGTGGCATTGCCAATTGTGGTGGGCTTTTCAGGGGTTGATAACATGTTTAGTACACATAGCGAATTTTGACTCATAAAGATAAACATTGAAAATACATTTTGACAACAGTTCGACAACATACTTGTATGTACAGTTTCAAAAATATGTTTGATATATCATGTTTGTGCATTATAATTATAAAGAAGATATAACATTGAAAATAATGTGTGACAAAAGTGCGATGAATATACATGTAAATAGTCTCAAATATATGATTAATAAATCATGTTTGTTTATGCATTATAATAAATCATGTTTGTTTATACATTATAATAAATCATGTTTGTTTATGCATTATAATAAATCATATTTGTTTATGCATTATAAATAAATCATATTTGTTTATGCATTATAAATAAATCATGTTTGTGCATCATACAATAGCTGAAATAAATAAATAAAGTATATGTACATACACGTAAGTAAGTTACATACGTTTATGTACACATAGTTTACATTGTAACTTATATGTCTGAGTATTATATTTATAAACAAGTAAATAATGTTTGTCAACAGTGTTATGAACATACAGGTACATACCTTGTCAACAATACAACCAATATATCATGTCTGGTCATTTATAATTATAAACAACATAAAGTGAAAACAGTATGACAAAGTGAACTGCATCATAACTGACCTGTTTAGGACAGCACAGTCATACAACCCAGTGTCAACAATTACTCAACAGATTTCTACAGGATTCTACTGGATTCCATCAGCAGGATATAACTTGCATGTTGAGAACATGCTGAGAGAAACAGCAAGACTTGAAAATCACTAAAATGTTAGCCGATTAGCTACAAAATCTGCCAGCCAGAACAAAAAAAACCCAACCCAACAACCAACAAAAATTCTGGCAATTCATTATGTTTTTAAAGATTCAGTCTACATGTGCAGGTATTTCTATGGCAGACTCAATTTTACAGATATTTTGAAAAATGTAATAATATTAATAATAATATGCTAATCTTCCTTGTGTCCCTCAGGTGCAAAAATACAATACAAAATTACGATAATATTATAGTGTATAGAGATGTAACAATACATCGAACTATCGATATATCGCGATGGTGTGTGCCGCAATAGCAATGTATCGATAATAAATTTAACTATCGACAACTATTGCAAGTTTGGTCAACTATCGATAGTTTTGCACATTGAATACTTTTATTTTATTATAAATAACATGAAAACAAAAGAAATAGCTTCCGCACCTCACACACACCCTACCACGGTGCTCCGTACAAGTGAAAGAATGTTTATCAGTTCCCCCTGAATTCTGTGATTCTGCGGACGCGCAGAAATTTGCAGAATTTGCACCACAGTGCAGAATTCTTGTAAGTCTGCAAAAAATCTATTTTCATGCAGAATTACAAATTCTGCACGTGGATGTTTTTTTAAAATCACCTCACAATTAATATGAACATCACATTTTGGAAAAAATAAACTGAATCACTGAGTTGGAAAGTTTTTGTCTTTAAGGTAGGCAACGTATTAAATGGTCTTGATGTTTATTGCTTATAACTTCTTTCGGTAACCGTTGATTGTTTCCATCTACGCAGAACAAATTGAACATGCCACATGTTCGGGAAGGCGAGCGCTCCCATTCATGTACTAGACTAGTTTTTGTGCCTAATAATTTATAAACGCTATGTGATAGAAGAAGATGGTAACCAGAGAAACTGTTCTTGAACGCTTGCCCTCCTGAACACACAAAGTGTTACAGAGTGGTTGTTAGTTATTTAAGTTACGGAAAATGCCAAAGATTCCTTGGAAGTAAAGTAAATTGCACAAGTTTCACGAATACAAAATAGGAGTTTGTCATTTTATTTAATTTAATATATAACAACGATATTAGCATGTATAAATTGTTTTGATGGATTATTTAAAAACCCTGGTGATATCATGGGGAAAAAATAAACATTGTTAAGTAAAATAAAGCAAAATAATTTTTCTGCATAAGAACTGAAAACAATAAACATTGTTGAGTAAAATAAAGCAAACTAAACACAGTGTTTATTATTATTATTAATTATTTGTTCGCAATACTATTGCGATAGTATTGCCACTTTTTTGCCACTTTTGCAATACTATCACAATACTTTTTTAACTATTGCAATACTATTGCAATAATTAAATTGCCTGCAATAGTCACTCCTAATAGTGTACATGTGAATATCAAGTACACTTTATGATTACCATATATCGGTAACTCTTAATGTTTATTCATCACAGCGCAAACAAAGTTGGCTATTTAGTATGAATATGGAACAACAGGAAGTGGCTTATAAAGACAGGTGGAAAAGAAAGGGTTAGTTGTTTAATGGCCTCCCCAGCACAGTGTTTATTCAGCGGCTATTTAGTGCCAAATATATGGCATTTTGTGACTCATTGTTTTTTCAAAGGAAAGCCGATACTGCCACATAGGCTACTCTTTCCTATTAGCAGCAATGGATCTTTTATTTGCTCTTTTCCACTGACAGGACAGCACATACCATAGCCTTTGATAAACCAGTTATGGACCACTTGGTGGAAGTGCTATACACCTACCCATGATCCTTGCAGGCAATTTCCACGGGTTGCCTTTTTGAGTTGCATTTGAAAAGATGTTTGCTCCTATTGCTTTGCATTAAAGAAGCAGATCTAGCTTGTACAGCTGGCAACATTGAGATTTCTTTTATTGCTTTTAAAGAAGCATACATGGTGTTCATAAAAAAACAGCTGTAGATTATGCAGGTTGAAAACAGCGGGAGAAAGATGATAGCTGTGAAGCTATAAAATGTGCTGACAGGTGTGAACAGGTGATAGCACAAGGTGTAACAAAGTAATCCCAAATGACAAGAATGCAGAAGCCAGCTGCAACATCTACATACATAAATTTCAATCCAATTTAATATAGAAACCTATATCAAATAAAAATTATACAAAATAATCCCAAATGAGAAGAATGCAGAAGCCAGCAGCTGCAACATCTACATACATAAATTTCAATCCAATTTAATATAAAAACCTATATCAAATAAAAAAATATACAAAATAATCCCAAATGACAAGAATGCAGAAGCCAGCTGCAACATCTACATACATAAATTTCAATGCAATTTAATATAAAAACCTATATCAAATAAAAAATATACAAAAGGAAAGGATTGGTTGTTTAAAGACACATTGTTTGTTCACTGGCTATTATGTGTCAAGACATGTTTTTGTAACTCATGGTCTCCAGAGGAAACCCACTACCAACACAGACTATTCTGATTAGCAGCAAGGGCTATTTTAATGTACTTTCCCCACAAACAATAAAGAACATACAATGGCCTTTAATAAAACATTTGTGTACCAGTGATTGGTTCAAGTGGTATATACGTACTCAATGACCCTTGCAGGGCATTCATTCTGATTTGGAGAAGTATAGAGATAAAAAATCCCATGCATCGACTGACATTTCATCCCAGTATCTACCAGCCATGTATAGGATTACATCTACAAACTAAAAATATATTATTGTACTTACCTAGCCTCAATGTAAAATTCTTTAATGCCATTGGTTGTTTGCCACTGGACAAAACCCTTATATCCTGGTGGGTGGAGCCAATTTTTCTTATACCCAGTCATTAATTTTCAGTGAATCCAGTGATAGGTTGTTCAAGTGGGGATATCCTTGTTCTTTATTATTATTTAGTTACTTCTTTCGTGGTACAAATTCTTTAATAAATTGTTAATCGTTATTCTCTTGCATTACTTTGATTAATTAACTGTATAGTTTAAACACGTCAACAAGATAAATTATCTCAGGGTAAATGGCTTTTTACGTATCCTCTATGTATTCTTTTACTCCTCACCTTTGACATGGGGTGAAAGAAAATACAGAGAGTACATAAAAAGTCATTTACCCCTCGGGATGCTTCCACAACTTATAATGTACATGTATGTAAAGAAACAGAAATACTGTACAGATACAGTCTGATATACCTGTTCAATGACACTATTTCTAAAGATTCTTTTTCCTTGAAAACTGTCATATATGATAGGTCACCAGATCAATCTTCTTCAGACTATTTCTTGTTCAAGCCAGTGGGCCACTATTGGTGTAACAAAAGCTGTGATCTTTTTTTTCTAAGTTGACCGAAGAAAATTATCCACAAAAATCAGGTTCAACATCAAAGAAAATACAGTGTAGGTGTACACACTACAGTGAAATTCAAAGATGATTCACTAACAGATGCGAGTTACATGAACACTGTAATGGATGACCAGTGGCCAGTCACACTAAATGCAGAGAATGACCAGGCATAATGTAACTCATGGATGTCTTTATCTCTGGTCACACACTAAAAACAAACTTTGCTGAGAAATATGACTGGTACCAGAGACACTAATTAGAAAATTAGTCACAATGTTCCCACACAACCATCAAATAAAACTCTGCAGCTTAGTATATACATGTAGATTAACACAATGTGAGTAATCAGGGGTGTTGTCATACAATGGACTAGTCTGTGTAATCAGGGATGTTGTGATACAATGAACTAGTATAAATGTGAGTAATCAGGGGTGTTGTGATACAGTGAACTAGTATAAATGCAAGTAATCAGGGGTGTTGTGATACAATGAACTAGTATAAATGCAAGTAATCAGGGGTGTTGTGATACAATGAACTAGTATAAATGCAAGTAATCAGGGGTGTTGTGATACAATGAACTAGTATAAATGCAAGTAATCAGGGGTGTTGTGATACAATGAACTAGTATAAATGCAAGTAATCAGGGGTGTT
>JAULBS010012240.1:0-11084 GCA_032355785.1 Symmetromphalus regularis | reverse complement strand
AATGTTACGTTTTTGTGACTCATACGAGTGATTCTGCATTTTTAGTTTTATTGTTTTAACTACTTTGATTAAACACATACGTTTTCTTCACTTCAAAACTTACAAATAACTGCCGCGGGCGTTTACACCTGTTAGTTTTGACAGACCCATGTTACACCTGTATCAACCAGTTAAGCTCACTAATTAAATAATAATAATAATAAATGTTTTTGAGCTTTTAGAGTAGTCATTCCAATTTGCTACTCATTGTAACGAATTAGCTTCTGATAACATTTCTTTTGTTAGTTAGTATGACACCTTCAAATAATTGGCTTAGGCTATCCAGTTGTTTGCAGACTCAATTTGCTTCTGGTCGTATAGTATTTTGTTGTACGAGTAATAGTGTACTGTTAAAGACAGATCGCCACTTCTATTGTTTAGAAAGATTACATAAAAATTACATCATAAATAGTATTTCATGATTTTGAATTCCTTTTTTTTTTGTATTGGGCAGAATTATCTGACCAAGATTTCTAATGGGATTACGTCAGATTCACATTAAATTCAAAATGTACAAAATCAGACGTAATTTTTTTAAATTATAGCATTTTAATACTCCACCCCCTGTCTTCTAGCAATGGAGAACGTGTTTGAACAATTTTCTGATATAAGAATATAGAAACCAAATTTTTCAATATGATTTAACACCATCTTCATCATTTTTGCAAATACTCAAACACTCGGTGACGGTTCATCCTTGATTCACAGTTCAATATAATTATGAAAACTAGTATATCTATAAAGCATGCATCGGCTTCTGAGTTTCACAGAGATTCACTGACATATATGTGCTTCGCCTGGTTAATTTTATGATTGATGTGTCAAATTCAGTTAAATTCTTCACTATAATTTAACACCATATTCATAATTTTTGCAAATATTCAAACACTCGTTGACGGTTCATTCTTGACTCACAGTTCAGTATGTATATGTACTAGTACTCAGTATATATATTTATAAAGCATGGATCAGCTTCTGAGTTTCACTGGGATTCACTGACATATCAGTGCTTCGCCTGGTTAATTTTATGATTGATGTGTCAAATTCAGTTAACTGGCTAATGCAAGTATATATGACAGATCTTTGACGTGTGTCACATATTTCTTTCATAAATATTAATCATCCAATTTGTTGGTCTTCCTTCGTCTTTATTAGCGTAAAAAAAATAGTTCCCCAAGTGCGCAAAGCGCAACTGTACATAGTATGACATTTGCCAGTTTCTCAAGACGTGCTCTTTTCACACGGTTTTAGTGGTCGTTGGTTGGCACGCGTTCTCAAAACTAAGGAAAGGAATGTTTAACACCACATCACATTGTTTAAGCATGTGCTATTACTTGTCAGACGCATGGCTATTACAATTTTAATACACATGGATGCCAGACTATGATTCTCAAGGGTGTTAGAACGAAATTCATACGGGGGGGGGGGGGGGGGGGGGGGGGGGGGGGTTGGGGGGTGAGAGGGGTTGGAGGCTGCTCCTGTTTCTGAACAACAAAATTTGCTGGTGAATAATTCAACAAATAATACAAAATGCCCCTGATTCTAAAACAAAGTCTATGGTTTTTGGCTATCCATGTTTTTTATGATGTGACGTATCACGGAGTAAAGTGATATCTTACATAATACACAAGACATTGCATCAGACATTATTTTAGTCTAAAATTTTCAATCAGGAGATGACTCTTAATTTACTTATATTTCTTCCTAACCATTAAAAAAAAGAGTACCGCTATCAAAACTAATACATTAAAAAACAACTAAAATAATATACTTAGTATGTTATAATGTTAGATGAAATGAATGAGCTAGAAATATACCGGGCTGTTATATAAATATCCCGGATATGTCGGATCTTATCGGGTGGCATCGAGTACACGATGTTGTACATACTTCCTGGTCATAACACGTACTGTCAATACGGAGGCATTTTAGTCACCTACACGTGCGCATCAGTAACTACTGAATATGCCCTTGACGTTAGTAGAGACGTAGAAAGCGACTTAATAAAGAAATTCTAATTTTGAATGCACCAGTGCGTATTTTGCATCCGTGCACTTAGCACCTGCAATATACTTAATATCTGCATAATCTCGAATGGAAAATGATTCTGATATGTATCTACTGTTGCACTTAGTACATCTTTGATGTGTCAGGGGCCGCGGAGCCCAGAGAGGAGGGGTGGGACTAATGTTTTGCTAGAAAAAAATATTTTCAGTCTCTGTGACAAAATAACTGGCCTAAATCCGGAGTATGAGGGGGTATCGAGTTTAATAGTTAATATGTTGGCCACCAACTTTACAGTGCCGCCTCACGCCCCCCCCCCCTTATTTTCAAAGTACTCCGCGGGTCCTTTGACTATCAGAACAGAACAGAATTTTATTACTCCCAGGCCGTAAGGCAACGATATAAGGGGAAACATGAATAATATGTTTTACCTGACAAGATAGGACAGGGTAGGACCTACTCACCTAAAGTGACATCAGTCACGGCCCACTGCCCCGATCTGAATTCGATAATTTTAATCACGCAATAAAAATGCCAAAGGCTATGTTTATTTTTTAAAATTACCTTCATATTATATATGTGAGCGTTTTAACAACCTACGAGTTACTGGCCTAAATACATAAACAATATCAATGACGTAATTTATTTTAAAACAGTTTATTCACTTTAATAACGAATTAAAATTTGATGCACATATACATATATTAATCAAGTGAAATTTAAAACGACTTTAAACACTACTCTTAAAGATATGCATACATAAGTATATTAATTTGAAAACTCAAGCTTATTAAATTCACTGATCTAGTACAAGGCATTGGTATGATTTTCATAAGTGTTAGATCCATTTTTGTTTAACGACACCACTAGGGCACACTGATTTATTAATCATCAGCTATTGGATGTCAGAAATTGACTAATTCCGACACATTGTCTTCAGGAGAAACCCACCACATTTTTTCATTAGCAGTAAGAAATCTTTTATAGCAATAAATGCTTTATTTGCAATAGGCCACATAGCCGTTGAACACAAACTGTATTTAAATGCTTACATGGACGTAAGTCACAGGAAGGAAGACTGGGGGACACTTCCGCCCCACTTTATGGTATCACGAGCACTAAAACGTGCTTTTTTTTCTTCACTTTTTGGACGATTTTATCTAAAATATCAGCCTTTACATTTGAACATTTCATTTGGCGACACATTTTGGCACCCTTATCATATTTGTTCATTAGCTACTTGTTACTAATGCCTTCTACGACGCTAAAAGGCTGCTTAAAATGCTACCAAAGGTCATCTCTTACCACTGCGAACAAAGAAATATAATTTATTTATGTGTTGTATTGTCTTTGGTGATGAAAACCTCGGCGACAACGTTTAGCATCCTTTCGTGGGAACGAGTAACATGTCCCTCGGAATTAGAATTGTGCAGGGATATGATTTAACATCGTGTCAACTCAAATAGCAATTTAATGATTTTCTTTTTAATTTTCAGCGGACATTGCCTATGTTCAGATCTCAGAATCCAGTATAACAGAAAGCAGGGGCTGTCATCTTCCTAGAACAGTCAGTGTGTCCGTGCGTTTAGATAATAATACTTTGTCTCTTAAACTCACTCGCAACGACGATGTGGATTCAAACGCACCTCTGTTTACTTTCAAAGAGGTCGGGCCGGAGAAAAAGATAATGGTTGTCAAGGAACTGCTCACTGATAACTTGGTAAACATTTTAACATTTATAACACACATTAAATTTGTTGTTAAGCGTCAAATGCACGTTACCTACTTAGACGCACGTGCCTGGCTAATATATATGATCTACGTCTGCTTCTGACACGACAGACATATTGATATATTGCTTAATGAACTGGTTGATACAACTGAATCAAAACATTTTAAAGGTCAAGAGTTTAACATTCAAAACAAGCCGTTGTGAATCAATCATCGTTGGTAAAGTTATGCGCTTAAACAGAACACGTATTTATGAAAGACATGCTATTTTTGAAGTGTACTATAAACTTCAGGAAAAAAGGTTATTTCACTTTAACTAATTGAAAATTTAAAACAAAATATAAAATTCAACAAAACAATAACATTATTTGAGGGCGACTTTCTAAGCATTTACTCTCTGATATTTAAAAAAAATGTGTTGTTTAATGCACAGACACGCACGTAATCATATGCCCTCAAGTATATGCCCTCAAAAATATTGTTATAATGAAACTTATTCAAGTTATCATATCTTTTAAGCAGCTACTAATTTGTTTTCTGGTCAGTGATCCGCAGACACGGACGTTTATATATACAGTCAAATGCAGCCTCTTAAAACAGGTGGTTGCTTAATACAGGTTAAATTATACTAAATTAGCTATTTGGGAGAAAATAAAGGTGACCCTTTAAGACAGGTGGCTGTTTAATACAAGTTGCAGAATGGGCATGATATTGAAAAATACTAGTGAGCTTTATCTTGCATTCAAGGTCACAGTAAAGTTTGTTTTATTTAACGACGCCTCTAGAGCACATTGATTTTTAATCTTATCAGCGGCTATTGGACGTCAATCATATGGTCATTCTGACATATGTTCAAGGTCACAGAGACAAGGTCTTCCATAAAATGTTATAGTCAAAAGAATTTACTCAGTAAGATTTATCTTATATCTCTTTGATGCTAGATTAATAAAACATAAGTACATGTATATAGCATCACACATTATACTACCATTTATTCCGTTTTAGGACACTTAACGTTTATATGGTATATTTTGACATTGTTCTGTCTATCAAGATTTGTTTGCTTGTGGTTAGGGCGGGAACTTTATAGTACAATAATGGCGTTTGTCAAGTTTTGTGTGGATAGTTAACCAAGCGCAAGCTAACTGCCTGGAAACAAACACAACATTCTCAGATGCACTGCAGTCTGCTTGTCATAGTATATACCGGAACACTTTTATCTGCACTAACATGGTTGCAGTTCAACTTGTTAATTAAATAATTTATTAAAATATTTATCCTCTATTTACAAAATTATATGGGGAAAAGTTCTATTAACATAATAGTCACTCTCCTCTCGTGAGTGTGTGTGTGTACATATATATGTGCATGTATGCATCTCTCTCTCTCTCTCTCTCTCTCTCTCTCCACACACGCACGCACGTACTCACGCACGCACGCACACACTCACGCACGCACGCACTCACGCACGCACACACACACACACATACACACACACATAAAACAAGAAAATCATCTTTCATTATTCCACCTAGACTAGATGTTAGAATTACCAAATGTTTGACATCCGATAAACCACGACTAATAAAGCAATGTACTCTAGTTGTGTCGTTAAACAAAGAAAAACGAATTGAGTTTTTATAAATATATAATATATACATGTATATACACGAATACACCTGATGCAGCAGTGCATGCACAGGCAGGAATACACAGAATGGTGTTAGTCATAGTAGGGGTATGTTCAATTGTTATGAAGGAGAAGAACATTAAAAATATATATATATTTGAAAAGATAATAAAAATACGTATTGTATTATAAAATAATTTATTATTAAAAATATTGTTTTCATGTACATGCACGTTTTTTGGTGTTAAATTTAGCTAAACGTGCATGGCTTCCTTATCATGATTTTTGTTTTACCGTGATTATCTTAATTTCGTATTATAGTGTATTACATAAAAGTAACTCCTATAAATATAATGAGTTGTTTTGTTTGACAGAAAGAAGCACAGTTTCAAGACGAGACTCGGGAGGCGGCCATGACTATATCTTGCTTCGGTGAAAACCGGAACACTCATCTTCAGCTGGTAAGTACAATGTGTTGTCAATAGTCTAAGTATCTAATGCAAAATCTGTTTTAAACCCAAAGTTCAGTTAACACCCAAACATACCAAAAAACAAACAACGCCGCAAACATTCCCTCCAAAAAAAATAAATAAAGAAGTAATAATAATAAAAATAATAACCCCCAACTCCAACGAAAAAAATAAAGCAGATAAAGAAACAACAACAACACATTACTGAAAAATAATTTAACACTTAACAAAATGCTACCAATTTTACACATCTATTGTCACATATTTTGCTCTGCCCATATATGAATATTATGCAAATAAAATTTTCTTTCTTTCTTTCTTTCTTTCTTTCTTTTCTTCTTTCTTTGGTTTCTTTCTTTTTTCTTCCATCCTTCCTTTCGTTCTTTTTTCTTTCTATCTTTCTATCGTTAATTCTTTTTTCTTTCTTTTTATACCATGGTTTATACCCTGGAGCGCAACTATAGAAGGTTAAATAATTAATGAGCGAACCGGTAGCTGACGATTTTTTCGTTTCTTTGCTTTGTGAGTGCTTGATATTTACTAACCGTGTTCGGCTTTGGATTACCTGTTTAATCTACAGACTATTATATCACTGTAGAGTTATTACTAAATTAGCTACATCCTGGTATTACTCGAAAGTGAAGTTACAATAATATGAACTCGGCCATATTTATTGATGGTCACTTAGTCGGTAATGTGTGTGTATGTAAGTTGGATGTTTGTGTGTGTTTGTAAGTGTGTGTGTGTAAGTGTGTGTGTGTAAGTGTGTGTGTGTAAGTGTGTGTGTGTAAGTGTGTGTGTGCGCGGGTAGTGACACATGTTTAAGTGGTCGCTATAAAAATAGGTTAAAAACACTAATGAACGTCTACTTTTCTACCCCTTCTGAAAAACCTGCATACGTGACTGTGCAAAACAAACATAAAATATATTGACGCAGACGCTTAACATCCTGTTATAGATTTTAAGTAAATAATGAATTAAAACGTGTTTGAAAGTATGGCGATTAAGATCAAAGCAAGATTCTATGACATGCTTGCTTGATAACAAACATCACGCTCTGTATAACGTGACCCAATTACCATAGGAAGATCCGGGCGAGAGGGGTGGGGTGTGTGTGTGGGGGGGAGTAGGCATTTGAAATCCCACTTTAGCTTCCAATTTTTTCCCTCGTTATATTTGGCCACCACTAACATTAGACACCCTCCAATATTAAAAATCTTAAAACTATCATTTGATACTATGTCAAAATTCCAGTATCCGTCCTTGGTTACGTCATATGTTCGGGTATTCATAAACATTTATTGATTCATTTGGTTTTTAAGATATATTAGTATAGTTGCATAATGGCGGAAGTCCTCCTAAATATTACCTTTGTGTTGAAATGTAAAGAGATAAATGCACAAAGAACTGCTATAACTCACTTATTACTAGCGATTAATTTACAGTGGATTATAACAAATAATTATATGTACAATAGCAAAATATACCACCTGCAATACGATACAACACATTTAAATAATTAAAAAAATTAGTTGGTTTCTCAAAACCTCACACTATAGGCACGGCGAAATATGAAGGGACTGGGGACTCTAGCCGCCAACCCCCCATCAATGATTCGGAATGAAGCATAACCCTCGTATTCTTTTGAAACCCGGCGCTTCAAGTCTACATATGTTAGATCCCTAATATTTCTGTAAGCCCCCCCTCCCCACTGTACACTTGCTACCGCCGTGCCTGCACTATGTCATAATATATGACACTTTAACGATATGCCTGTCGCAAATAGATGACAGACAAACTGAAAGTAATTCAAAGCAACTACACGTAATACATGTAAATATTTTCATTTTCAGAGAGGGATATTGAATTTTCATGGCAAAGAGTACAAACTTGAACCCAAATCACGTGAACGTAGAGCAACACCACGTGACCAAGAAGAATATATTATGGAACGAGAGCATACCAAACCTATTAGTCATGACTACAGAGAAGCCCGTATGTGAATAAAAAATAATTAAAATTTTTACTTGATGGAAAAAGCAAGCATTATATAACATAAAAATTAGAACAACTATTTCCATTATTTATTATTTGTTTTATTTATTTATTTATTATATTTATTATTTATTTATTATTTATTTATTTATTTAACCATATGATTGACGTGCAATAGCCGATAAGATAAAAAAAACTAACTTTATTTTAACTTTATTTATTTATTTGTTTGTTTATTTATTTTTATTTTTATCACCCTCTCTAACGCCCTCCCCATGTTTTCCCTATCTCTATGGAACCCCTCTCTGGGTGTTTTATTATTTTGGCTTAGATCTTTGCGTCTGTATGTCTGTCTGAACATTTATCTGTCCATCTCTCTACCAGAGTATATTACTAACATTAAACATTTTGATTTCAGCTCCATTTAAAGAATTTGTTCCACGCCAAACGATAAAGTTTGAGAACGATCACATAGTTGGATTAAAGTCTGCCGCACCAGTGCGTACCAAACGACAAACCTCTGAGTACTACATCGATATACTGGCACTTATTGATAACGCTATTTATAAAAGGTTAGTAGTTACAGAAGCGGATCCAGAGGGCGGAGTTAGAGGTTCGGCCACTAATTTGTAAAATAAATTCTCCCTTTGTTATTTGATGGTATGCCACTTTAAACTCCATCCAGTGCTAAAAATCGTTAAACTATTTTTGGCTCCCTCTTCTAAAATGTGACAGTTGTGTAATTAATTTCATGGTAATATGTAAAGTTACACAGTTGTTTTTGTTTTTAAATATCATTATTATAACATATTATATTACATAATTATTACATTACATTATTATCATTATTATATCATTATTTTATAATTATTACATTGCATTATTATCATTATTATATCATTATTTTATAATTATTACATTACGCTATTATCCTTATTATATCATTATTTTATAATTATTACATTATTATATCATTATTTTATAATTATTACATTACATTATTATCATTATTATATCATTATTTTATAATTATTACATTACATTATTATATCATTATTTTATAATGATTACATTACATTATTATCATTATTATATCATTATTTTATAATTATTACATTACATTATTATCATTATTATATCATTATTTTATAATTATTCCTTTTTCATTATTATCATTATTATATAATTATTTTATAATTATTACATTATATTTTCAGAGAATATGGTCGTACAAATTCAGGATTAAGTTCAAGAATACGGCGACTTCTTTCTTTACAGAAAATTAGAGAATACTTTGCTTACATCATGAATGGGGTAACTACGTATAACCATTCATTTCTTCGTATCCAAACCACTGAGCATTTCAACTTATGAAACATTTACAGTAGTGGATTCAGGAAATCCATTTAGAAGGGCCCTCAAAGAATCCTCGGATTATTGATCATTAAAATGAAAATAATAATAAAAAAAATAATAATAGTAATTAAAAAAAAAAAAAATCACAATTTTATTTTTTGGGAGAGAGTCGGACACTTGACATATTTTGATATTTTAAATGAGATATTACCTACACTTCAGTATTTTACTTATATTATAAATCTAATGTTTGAATAAATATAAATGTTTAATTCAAAATCTCTTTTACTTGGAGACAGAAATGCGCTTCAGGGCACAGATGTGTAACTGTAAATATAATTTATGTGGTTCAAGTCTATTATTTTTTATTTTCAGGTTAATCTTCGCTACAAGAGAATAACTGGCTTGAATTCTCGCTTGGTAGTTAGACTTATAGGTTACGTGGTGGCAGAGGTATGCATTCATTTGTTAGTGATTGTGTTTCAAATTGTAATAAAAAATAAATATTGGCGAATTTTCAAACTGAACATTTTAACATTTGAACTACACAGGCCTGTGTTGTGCAAACCATGGAACAGTTATATTTTAAAACAAAACTGTATATCATTGCAAGCTATAAGCTTAATTTACTATAGCCTAAGGTTTCAATAAGCATTGGTGTTGCCAGGATTTGATATAGGAGACATTTTATATACGGAGGGGCAACTGACCTGAGTGACTACTCTAACTGGATTACAAGGTGGTTGGAAAAAGGTGCTATTGGAGTGGGTATGGTGTCCATAAATATTGTTTTGTCTTTCTACAGGGGCGTTGGAGCGAGGGGGGGGGGCTGCAGCTCCCCACTAATTCCCATAAATATGTTCTTATTCATTGTTAAATTATTCACGGGCAAATTCTGATGTTCAGAAACGGGAGCAGCTCCCCCCACCCGCAATTTGAATTTCGTTCCAACGCCTTTTTTTGTTCTATAAATATATTTAAAAGAGAAATGTTTTCACTAACCCCTGGTCAGATTAAGAATGTTTTGAAGAACCTCACAAAGTGTTTATTTTTCTGTGTAATTACAGTCATCTACTCAAGCTCCCTGGACAGAAAACTTTCGTGTGTTGACGTCCTCGGGCGGAGAGGTTGACGCTGACAAAGTGCTGAAGTTCATGACGTCCTGGGTGCCTGGAGCATCTTTGCCTGACAACGACCACGTCATGGTGTTTACTGGGTTAGTTGTAATTAATTAACTATTCATCAAATACACCTGTTGATAGAGAACTCAATTATTCAATTAATATACGGCAAAAATAGGAAACAACAACAACAACAACACCAAGAACACCACCAGAAAGAAAAAAACAACAACATACAAATAGAAAATACAGATTATTTTTGTAACACTGTGATTATTTAACTGGAATTTAATATGTGATTGTTTCTTTTAGGTACGATATGTACACTGTAGAGAGAAGACCGGACGGAAGCAGTGTAAAAACAAAGTCCACTTCAGGTTAGTACAGGAATATATCTTATATTTATAAGGTATAAGACACAGCGTGGAGGTGAATCACATCTTTATACAGATTGTGGACGTTAGAATAATGAAAACGAGACTTTCATCGCCCTGGGACGAAGTTTGTTTGGTGAAACAATATTTAAAAATAACTAAAAATGCAAATTGTTAATCCAATCTATTTACATACCAGTACATTTAACAGAAATTATATCATAATATTTGAACGGTAAAATATATGATTTTAAGATTTCATTTTAATTGCATATATCTTGTTATATAGACACACACACACACACACACACACACATACACACACACACACACACACACACACACACACACACACACACACACA
>JAULBS010012229.1:0-11085 GCA_032355785.1 Symmetromphalus regularis | reverse complement strand
AACCAGTTGTGGACCACTGGTCGGTGTAAGTGGCATACACCTACCCACTGAGCCTGTTGGAGCCGACACAGAGATTAAAAATCCCATGCCTCGACTGAGATTTGATCCCAGTACCTACCAGCCCCTAGTCCGATAGCTTAACCACTGTGCCACCAAGACCGTTAAACGTTCAATATCTGCTATAAAGCATTTAAACTACGTCTGATGGAAACAATGCACTCATATTAATCATTCTTTTCATCGGATTGGTTCTTTTATTGGGGAGCGGAACGTAGCTGAAACAGTAGAGTGTCCACCTGTGAAGCTGTCGGTCATCGGATCGATCCTTCTTAGTGGACCCATTTGCAGTTTAGGCTATTTTCAGTTCCAACTGGTGGTCCACAACTGATAAGATAAAAATCAATGTGCTCTAAAGGCGTCATTAAATAAAACAAACTTTACTTTGACTTTTCTTAACACTATTAAAATATTTACTACCTGTTATAAAGCTTTTACTGTTCTTATCATCGGATTGTTTCTTTTATTTATTGCAGATGCTTCAAAAGGTGATGCAGAAAAGCACATAGATGACGTTCTACTGAAGTTAAACAGAGAATTTCCCGGTGATGTCGGCGCCTTTGCAATCTACTTCCTAAACATCATAACACTAGCTCCAGGAGAGGCCATGTTCCTCGAAGCCAACATGCCACATGCATACTTGTCTGGAGGTTGGTATCGCTCAGCAAATTGCTATGTCCAGGGTTCCACCTAGCATCTGGTAAATGGGGGAGCGGGATCTAGCTCAAACGGTAGAGTGTCTGGCTGTGAACCGGTCAGTCGTCGGATCGATCCTTCTCAGTGGACCCATTTGCAGTTTGGCTATTTTCTGTTCCAACCAGTGGTCCACAACTGGTTTATCAAAGGCCGTGCTACGTGCTGTCCTGTCTGTGGGATGGTGCTTATAAAAGATCCCATGCTGCTTATCAGAAGAAGTAGCCTATGTGGTGGCAGCGGGATTCCTCTAAAAGACATATGTCAGAATGACCATATGTATGACATCAGATAGCTGATGATAAGATAAAAATCAATGTGCTCTAGAGGCGTTGTTAAATAAAACAAACTTTACTTTACTTTTCATTAAACAAACAATCCTTTCCTTTAAAACTTAACAGCTCATGATGATCTGGGACATAGCCAGAGACGGAAAAATGAAGAGGCAAACTCAGACGCTGGGAGTTTGAACCATGTAGATAATAAATATCAGTATCATTGGAAAAAATAAAACAAATCTATGGAATTTCCAGATGAGGCAAGCACCTTGTCTGCCTCATGCTGGCTAAACTAGAGATGATGAGCAGGGATTTACCAGACTCACAAAACCTGCATAAAGGATGCAATAAAACATCATCTGGAGCCCCAAAATCAGACACTGCATCCCATTGGACTCTTATATCAAAAAATGTTTGGTTATATAATCGATTCAGTCTTGAATAAACAATAGGTGGGGTGGAGGGTGTACATTTTAGTGCCATAAAAAAGAATTCATTTATTCAATGAAAAACTAAATTAAGACAGAATAAATATTTTTTTCTTAAAGCAAAACCCTTTTTCTGCAACTCTTAACTACATTGTGCACCCTTAGGTTTTAGGTCAAGACCATCAGAAAAGAAACAGGTAATTCCCAGAGACCCTCTTTTATAAAAGCCAGGTAAACCCCTGGATGAGCTATGCCGTTGTTAGACAAGCATTCCTTTCCTTGCCTCCACTTTACACTCACTGCACCGAACGCTCATCAAGAGCATGTCTGTGTTGATCCCGCTCGCAGTGTGGAATGTTTATAAGCAATAAAGTTTATCTTATCCTGTATTCCCGATATGCTTGTCGTTATTAAGTTGTGTGCATCTCTGTCTTGATGAGCAAACAGAATTGGTTCATTCAGACAGATAAAATAGTTTATTTAAACTCCAGACAGATAAAACACTTTATCTTTACTTTATGATTTATAAGGAAAAAAACACTGAGCCTTGATTAAGATTTGAACCCAGTACCTACTAGCTTTAGACATGCACCAATAACCCCCTGAGTGAGCTGTGTAATATTGTAATTATAAATGTTATATAATTTTTACAAACAAAAAAGAAGCCTTGACCAGGATTTGAACACAGTACCTACTAGCATTAAGCCTACACCACTAATCCACTGAGTGAGTTTGGTAATATTGTAATTATAAATATTACATACTTTTTACAAAAAAAACTAAAACAAAAAAAAGTCTTAACCTTCATTTGAACCCAGTACCTACTATAGCTTGTGCCACTAACCCACTGACTGAGCTTAGTAATATTGTAATTACAAATCTTAAATAATTTTACAGAAAAAAAAAACCTTAACGAGGATTTGAACTCAGTACCTACTACCACCAAGCCTGCACCACTAACCTACTGCGTGAGATTGGTAATATTGTAATTACAAATGTTATATACGTTTTACAGAAAGAAAAAAAAACAAGCCTTGACCAGGATTTGTACCCAGTACATACTAGTCTTAAACCTGCACCACTAACCAACTGAGTGAGCTGTGTAATATTGTAATTATAAATGCTATATAATTTTTACAGAAAATGAAAAAGAACGACTAGGATTTGAACTCGGTACCTACTAGCCTTAAGCCTGCACCAGTAACCCACTGAGAGAGCTTGGTAATTACAAGTGCCATATGATTTATAGGTGTTACTTTTGACAGCATACTGCATCATAAAGAACGCACTTCCATCAGCACATCTGTTAATGACACACAAACCGTGATTAAGAAGTAAATTTTCCACACGGATGCGTATCACAGCCCGCACACCATGGGCCACAGAAACAGGAAGTAACCTGTCACAAATCAATAGCGTTTTTCATTTAGCAACAAATACAAAACAATAAATCATTTAAACAAACATAAGTTTTCTTTCAGAAAATGACCTGAATACCTGATGACAGCTTAGACAAATAAGACATCGGTAAGACCGAACCACACACACTACACTGATTGTGTGTTATTATATTAAAATACATCTGTGACGTCTCTGTATTGTATCAACACTCCATTAATTTTCAGTAATGGAGCGATGATTCAATAACTTTCCATTAATAAGACCTTATTTCTCCTCGACAGTTCAACCTGACTCTTAGTTCACACTGGGTCCACATGTGTTAAAAGAATGGGTTCAACTGCAGATTGTGGCTGAACCGTCAACGAGAAACTGGGCCTTAGAGTTATTACAGTCCACATAGCCAGTTAATATTTACACTACTTATTACATTTACATACTTAACATTATATTACTATAACATCATTGTGACAATACATAGAATACATAGCAATCAATAATTAAAATAAATAAACTTATGAAGACTTGAACTACCATCCACTGACACTGTGAACCATCTCTTTATCCGACTGCACTAAATAAACAAGTTTGTAAAATATGGATTAAAACTTGTAGTCAATCCTTTTTTTTATAGGTAATAATACAAATGATGGCAAATAACGGAATTTAGCGATGGTTAGCACATGCACCAGGCCCCAAAATGGGTGCTATCTTGTCTGTGGGATACTGCATATAAAAGATCTGTTGCTGATAAGAGCAGCTGTCCTCCCAGTTTCCCCCCTGTATCCTCTCCATCCCACATACCCATCATTAGGTAATAATCCTAATATCAAAGAATAGTTTTAAAACATTAACTTTCGATTTTAAATTGAAACCCATCTTCATTTGCAGTTTGGGCTATTTTCCGTTCCAACCAGTGGTTCACAAATGGTTATCAAAGGCTGTGGTATGAGCTGCTTATCGGAAATAGTATCCTATGTGGCGGCAGCAGTCCTCTAAAGATATATTTCAGAATGACCATATATTTGACATCCAGTAGCCGATGATAAGATAAAAATCAATGTGCTCTAGAGGCCTTAAATAAAATAAACTTTACTTTTTTGAAACCCATTGGTATATGTAAGTACAATAACAGATAAGAAAACAAAGAAGATGACATAAATGAAATTGTAAATGAATCTTTTCATGTCTTGCAAATGTCACGGCTGTTTAAATATTAATAGAAGGATTTTGATCTTTAAAGCATTTGGTTTGGCAATATGAACTATGAAGCTTTTTAGTTTGCTCAAATTTAATTGAAAAAAACAAAACAATTTTGGTTCACTGCAGTATGAACCAAAAATAAAAAATAATTTGAATGATGCACAATTAACTAACAGCATGCACGCTTGCTTTTCCATTAAAAAATAAATGAACCAAAAAATCCTCGGAGTAAATCTATAAATTAAATCCTACTAATGAATACATAACAAGACTAGCTACATGTACCTTCAGTGCCACGGAAGCGTGGTGCCTGCACTTTGATACTTTTTATTAAATAATTATTGCACCTGACACTTTCAATCTGAATTGTAGTCGATGCAAACACGATGCTCTCTTCGCTTTTATTTACTTTCAGTTTTTATCACTTACCAACAGAAAGCTGCGTGTTGCTTGTATAAAGTAATTAATAAATTACAGTCAAAAGTGAAACTTATTTTTTAACTTGATTCTAGGTGAATCAAAGGAAAGGAAGGGAGCGGAATGTAGCTCACGCAGTAGTGTGTGTGTCTGAGAAGTGGTCGGTCATCAGATCGATCCTTTTCAGTAGACCCTTTTGCCGTTTGGGTTATTTTCTGTTCCAACCAGTGGTCCATCTATTTGGTTCACAACTGGTTCATCAAAGGCCATGGTATGTGCTGTCCTGACCCTGGGTAAGTACATATAAAAGATATGTATGTGGCAGCAGCAGGTTTCCTCTAAAAGAAATATGTCAGAATGAACATATGTTTGATGCTAATAGCCAATATAAAAATCAGTGTGCTCTAGAGGCATCGTTAAATAAAACAAATTTTACTTTACTTTTTGCAAAGGAAAGGAAAGGATTGTTGTTTTTTAACGACACCCCAGTACATAGTTTATTCAACAGCTATTAGGTGTCTTGAAACATGGTGTTTTGTGACTCGTGGTCTTTAGAGGAAACCTGCTACAACTACAGGTTACCATTCCGGAGATCTTTTGTGTGTACTTTCCAGCAGACAAGACAGCACATACCACAGCTTTTGATAAACCAGTTGTGGTCCACTGGTCAGTGCTAGTGTTATACACCTACATGTACATGTACCTATTGAGCCTTTATGGAAAACTCACTCTGGATTGGAGATGGAATCGAGATTAAAAAATCCCATGTCTTGACTGAAATTTGATACCAGCATCTACCAGCCATGATCTAGGTGAATCAATACATATTGTAAAAAAAGTCTCGTAAAATATTAATTTCTGAGTTTTTTTCCTGCAGCTGAAAAATGATGATCCTTTTTTTATTTCTGATTATGTTTTTTTATTTGACTTAGAGAAGTCTGACCATAGTGTGTGAATCACTTCCTCAGTGATTTATCTTAAAATGTTTTAAATGCAACAATATCTTGAGCCCCAATAGCTGATGTTTGTTTGTGCTGTAGGATTGTTAAATAAATATCAAATAAGTAAATAAATTGAGAAATTTGAGATGATTCTGATGAAAGTTTCAGATGACTTTACAAATCATATAAATAACCTTTAAACACATGAAGAAAAGTACTTGAGCTCTAAATATAATCTTTGTACCATTATTTTTTACTTTTAATATACATCTATATAAAGTCAGGGATGGAACACGTATTTGTATACTTTATATAATTAAAATAGATTATCTCTGACAATCTCACTCAATAACAACTTCACTTACAATAATATCAATGACAGCATTTGCATAACTGATATAAATTAAAATACATTATGTAATATATAGATATCACTGGGGAACAAATTTTTTATTATTTTCTATAGCATGAAATTTTTCAAATAATTCTATGTAATTTTTTAATGCTACTTTCAAATCTGGATCGGTTTTCCAACCCAACCCAACCCAACCCAAGACTAATTATGTCAATTTGTTTTACAAACCAAAATTTTCTTTATCTTTATTGTTAATTTTGGATTCTAGAGATTTATTTGATTTACAAATAAAACAAACATACATGTATTAAAAAAAATAGCACAAATTCATGCCTGAAAAGGACATATTTGAATTTTATATTCCATCCGTATCAACTGTTCTGAATCACCTATCATGTTTATGTCGAAATATATGTTAATTGATAAATGTTTTTGCCTTTTTTCAAACTTTAATGCATAGTATTATGCACCTATGCAAAAAATGAAAACGTTGAATTTACTTCAGATTTGAATTCAGCACACTCAAATTAGGTAAGAACAGGTGCTGGTATCAACACAACAAAAACTTGTTTCTCCAGTGTATGTAATGCATTTTTAAATTTGGTTTAGCCATATATGAACTTTGATTTATTGTAAAGACTGTGATTTAAACTTCTTGCCCAGTTATAAAATATATATAAGCATTACGATGATGGATGTGTCTCAGGAATGTCTCACATCACTCAGATGAATCTCATTTCAAAGGTCAAACAAAATGGTTTTTCTCTAGAATATTTCAGCTGAAGATTGGTGTAGTTTTTATGTCATGGGACCGAGTTACCTTGCTTTATTTGAAAGGTTATTGATGGAACTGTCATAAAGATAGATACACCTTAGAATATGTTTCATCTGATGGTATACATGAACATGTACTTAAAATTAATGGTTCCTTTTCATCTAAATTTCAGTCAAAACTAAACTGACAAAATATTAAATTGATTAAAAAAAAATTGTAAATCTTTAGCATTTGAAATAGGCAGTCTTCCACATTATCAGTAAAAGTGAGGGCATTCAGACCTCCTTGTAAAAAAGTCAGGGGGTATTCATACCTCTAGAAAGTAAAATCAAAGGGTATAAGCTTAAATTAAGTGGAACTTGACAGTTATAAAAGTAAAATACTAAAAGATGTTTTGATCACTACGTAATATTTACTGATGGAGTTAAATAATTGTTATAATAACTAATGTGATCAAGGATAGCAGATCCAATTACGTTCAATCTATGGCTGAAACTATAAAAATTATACCTCCTTAGTAAAAAAGCAGTACATGTTTATACCTCTTGTGGCAGATTGCCATTACGTGTTCATACCTTTTCCCACCCTTCCTATTACATGAGCATCAGGAAGTACAATACCTCCATTTCTACGTGATGTGGAACACTGAAATTGGTATTTTAAAAATTTTGTTTAACGACATAACAAAAGTGCATTCATTTATTAATCATCAGTATTGAATGTTAAAAATTTGAAAAAGATTTCACACAATGTCATCAAAGGAAACCCACTATATTTTGTTCATTATTAGCAAGGGATCTTTTATATCTGCACTTTCAAAAAGACAGGACAGCATATAACAAATTATGGTACACTAGTCATGACACACTAGTTGGAACCAAAAAACAACAATCATTTTGGCCTCTTTATTAATAAAATGCAATTATCAGTTTTGTTCAACCATTGCGGGTATTCAAGTAAACAGCAGATGTTCAAGTAAACAGTTGGTATTCAAGTAAACAGTGGGCAATCAAATAAATAGTGGGTATTCAAGTAAACTGTGGGTATTCAAGTAAACTAGGTATTCAAGTAAACAGTAGGTATTCAAGAAAACAGTGGGTATTCAAGTAAACAGTGGGTACTGAAGTAAACAGTGAGCATTCAAGTAAACAGCAGATATTCAAATAAACAGCAGATATTCAAATAAACAGCGGGTATTCAAATAAACAGTGGGCATTCAGTAAAACAGTGGGTATTCTAGTAAACAGTTAGCATTCAAAGTACACAGTGGGTATTCAAGTAAACAGTGGGCATTCAAGTAAACAGTTAGCATTCAAGTGAACAGCAGGTATTCAAGTAAATAATGGGTATTTAAGTAAACAGTGTGTATTCAAGAAAAATCTGGAGGTCTCAGTGATGCAGAATCGTATCAGTCAACACATTACGTGATTATCCAGACTCCATTCCCTTTCGTAACAGTTGTTTTTAACCCATGCAATGTTTGTCTTTGTCTTAATGTTTCACAAAGAAGAGTACAAATTGATTACAGTTTGTTTAAAGACACCCCGGCACACTGTGTAATGAGTGGCTATTAGGTGTCGGGCATATCGTATTGGAGACACTTGGTCTACACAAAGAGGAGTTTGTTTAACAAGACTCCGCACTTTTACTGAATCAGCAAATATTAAGATATCAAACATGATATTTATATCACAAGTTGTACGTAAAAAGAAATGTTTGTTTAATAACTCCCGTGCATACTGTTTTATTACCAGCTATTAAATGTCCAATATACAGTATCTGCGGAAATGTCGAAACTGACAGACGGCAGGCGGCAAATGCCACTCAAAAAGCCCAATATCCTTTTGATATTCAATTTAGAAAGCAGTTTTTTGCTTCCCATTTAAAAAAACAAAATTCTAACTATTCAGGATTCCTTTGAGCTTTACATCTGTGTTTGTCACAAGTCTTATGTATTCTTGTAGAAAAAGTTACAATATATAAAACTTTTAATGAAGAAATAGGGTTACCATAGATTTTTGTTCTGGGGGAGGTCGTTAAACTAAAATTCATTCTTTTGTGTTACCATAGATCATGTGGACATGGCCATTTTGCAGCGGTGCTTATGCCAATGGAAGAATGTCTGTCAACAAATAGCCTCAAAACTCAGTCTGAACATTTCGGCCAATTACGGTTTCTTGGGGATATTATTCGTAAATTAGATTGACGAGTTCTGAGAGTCCCAAATTTTGAAAGTCTTTGCCTTTTTGAGACTACATGTACATATACAAACAACAATGGCAGCAGTCACTAAAATGTCGACTGTTTCAAAAATACAATCAGTTTACATAAAATTGGTGTACAAAGATAAAACCAAAAATACCTATACCTATAATCTCAAACTGTTTCTCAACTTCAAGCATTTGCTTCCCAATTAAAATCTGACAAGCAAATATTGCTTCTCAATCATGAAAATGAATTTTGAGGAAGAAACTTTTTTCAAAGTATAGGTTATTTAAATTTTTCTATAAATTCATCATGATAAGCTTATGAACTGTGGTTATGATTGGGTACCACCACTGTGACAGGGTATGCTCATCTTTTGAAAACACTTGTACCATCACCATTTTGACAATTATTCAAGAGTGTAGATCATAATGATTTGGCCTGGATACGGGAAAGGAACGTAGCTCAAGAAGTAGCGTGTCCGCCTTTGAAGCAGTTGGTCATCGGATCAATCCTTCTCAGTAGACCCATTTGCAGTTTGACATATTTTCTGCTCCAACCAGTGATCCACAACTGGTACATTAAAACTGTGGTATGTGCAGTGCTGTCTTTGGGAAAGTGCATATAAAAGACCCTTTGATGCTTATCAGAAAGAGAGCCTGTGTGGCATGTCAGAATGACCATATGATTGACATCCAATTGCCGATGATAAGATAAAAATCAATGTGCTCTAAAGACATCATTAAAATAAACTAAACTTTACTTTGTTTGATTTAAAAACCCAACCAACAACTTTAAGATAAACATGCCATTTTATCACATTTAATTGCGTAAAATTCCCATGCAAGATAAACATGGAATCCTTGAAATATCTTTTGTTTAAGACAAATGAGAAAAATATCACTAGAAAGATGCCATTCTTTTCCGTAACGACTTGCAGCAGAAACTCATACAGATTTCTAATCTTTAACTTTTTCCCCTACTTACGTATAAATAGCTGAAATGCAATTTAGCCCATTTCTATTATGATAAGAAAAACTCTAATTGCCTATCACATGTGAATATATGTTTTAGTGTTTCTATTCACAGATCTCCAGCTAAATCAACTCCACTGGCTTCAGATCAAGGGCTCTGAGTATACCCATTAAAACAAAATCAGAACCACTTTATGATTTTTCATCAAAGCACTAAAGCAGTTAATATATCAGGATAGTGGAGAATGTGCTCAGACCTGGCTTGTCTCACATCAATGGCACGTATATCATCAGTGATAACATAGTCGCAGCTTATCTGCACCACTTGTCCGTTCAGATTGAAGCTTGTTAATCTCATACATGCAAGCGGTATGCTTCTTTCTTCAGACTGCTCAAATGATATTCATAGTACAGGTGCTTACATGTATCCGGTTTGATAAAAAACTAAAACTTTATAAATTTGCCAAAGTAAAGTAAAGTTTATTTTATTTAACAGACACCTACAGAGCACATTGATTTTTATTTTATCATCGGCTATTGGACGTCAATCATATAGTCATTCGATCATATTTAATTAGAGAAAACTCACTGCTGCCACATAAGCAACTCTTTCCGATAAGCAGCAAGGGGTCCTTTATATTCTCCATCCTACAGACAGGACAGCACAAACAATGGCCTTTGATGAACCAGTTGTGGATTGCTGGTTGGAACGGAAAATAGCCCAAACTGCAAATGGGTCCACTATACACATTCACCAATGTGTAAGTTGTATGCTTCTTTCTTCAGACATGTCCACCTGTGAAGCAGTCATCCATTGGATCGATCCTTATCAGTAGACTCATTTGTAGTTTGAGTTATTTTCCATTTCAACCAGTGATCCACCACTGGTTTATCTGAGGTATGAGCTGTCTTGGGAAAGTGCATATAAAAGATCCCTTGCTGCTTATCAGAAAGAGTAGCCTATTTATTTAATGACCCACCAGCACAAAAAATGAATATCTGCTATTGGCAGTTTCTGTATTTTTATAGACCCATTCAGGGTACAATATTTCGAAATCTGAGGTAACCGGAAGTCGGTTCACATAGTTTTTACCTAGGTAACCCATAGTTTCGGTTACGTGAATTATATTTGCATAACCTGTGGATTACCTGATCGGTTACCTCAAAGTTACATGGAAATTATGTTTTCAATACACAATTTTTAACTCAAAGTTAAAACAAAATACAAGAGAAAACAATAAAACAGTTTTTTTTAATGTTTGCTAAAGTTAGCTATGTGTTCCTTTTTTTCGTTTCGCGCTGTCCAAGCTACTTTCACTTTATCTACAGTTATGTTTCAAATGTTTATTTTTTTAAAAGCT
>JAULBS010012218.1:0-11085 GCA_032355785.1 Symmetromphalus regularis | reverse complement strand
GTATACATAGCCATAACATAGCAACTCAGCAAACAATATAAACTACTCACTGACACTAATACAAACTCTAGTTGGCTGTCTGTACATTACTGTATACATAGCCATAACATAGCAACACAGCAAACAATATAAACTACACACTGACACTAATACAAACTCTAGTTGGCTGTCTGTACATTACTGTATACGTAGCCATAACATAGCAACTCAGCAAACAATATAAACTACACACAGAAACTAATACAAACTCTAGTTGGCCGTCTGTACACTACTGTATACATAGCCATAATATAGCAACACAGCAAACAATATAAACTACACACAGAAACTAATACAAACTTTGTTTAAAAATATGACAAATTCTTATTTAAAAGTATTGCTAACATAACTTATCAGAATGACACTTTTTAGGTAATCTTAATTTTATCCTCTTATTTCTTTTCAGTGTTATTGTAGATTGCAAAGCTAAATCCAAGAATATTCAAAGAACATGGCCAGTGCCACCGGTATGGCAAGGGGGGCATTTTCCACCCACCCCTCAATCTGCAGCACCCTTTTTTTGCAACAATAGGCACCCTAAAATTTGCACACACAGACAAATACATGTATTTACATTGGAAAATGAATAAATATATACGAAATATCTTAAATAAACATGACACTTAGCCCCCACTTCCTATGCCAGTGCCTCTCTCCTACCTCTACTTTAAAAATGTTAAGCACCTGCCTCTTTTGTACTGTTATTTTCAACAACAAACATTGGGAAAACTATACAAAGTGACCCGAGATCACCTAACAACTATTATTTTGCACCTTGATCATACACACATGGCACCGAGGTGACTTGGGTTATCGCAGAGTCTCCACCACAATGCCATCCAGCTACGACCCACACACAACATCAAACAGTTCCCCGGTCAACACCCTGCAACAACTCCCAAATCAACCCATCCATTCTGAAGCCTCTTATCGTTGGCCCCGAATGACTGCCATCCTCTGCCCCAGAGCCGCTAGCAGATGCTTCCCAGGCCACGTAAGATTAGTGCAGACCACGTAAGATTGACTTCAGGTCATGCAACATTACACAACACCCAGGAACACCAGGCAGCCTTTCACATAACTCACATTAACCTCTGCCCCTGTGTAAAGTCTGGCTCACACCCTGGAGCAATAAACAAGCTTGGCGGAGGTCGAGGGTCACCGGGGCTGTTTATCTAGTTAATCTTGCTGGTCAAAACACCACGGCTTAGGTGCAGTGCACTGCTTTAATAAATCGTGCATATTCTAGTTTTTAAACATCTCCTGAATGAGGAGCGATCATAAAAACCGTGACTCCGGTCGTAAACTGCTGGCCCGAATTACTGTCATGGCAAATTGTCTGACAATATATTAGTACAAGTGAGGCTTTTAGGACACCCGTAAAAGTTGGCACAAAAATAGTTGGTCGTAAAAACGTGTGGGACATGTACACTGCTAATGGTCTCTCTCACATAACAAGGCAAGATTA
Source organism: Symmetromphalus regularis (assembly GCA_032355785.1). Classification (NCBI taxonomy): domain Eukaryota; kingdom Metazoa; phylum Mollusca; class Gastropoda; order Neomphalida; family Neomphalidae; genus Symmetromphalus; species Symmetromphalus regularis. The sequence goes on along the minus strand of JAULBS010012218.1, from coordinate 9,578 downwards.
AAAGTTTGCAACATTTTTACGACAGTATTAAAATTTTTGGAACACACTATATTTGCTCCCCAACTGTCTGGAAAGCGTAGATTAGATTATTTGTCAAAACGTTTATCATGGCTGAATATAAATGCTGACAGGGCTTCACAGGTCGTGGTATAGGACAGAACCTTATAATTTAACATGATCTCTTATGACATTAACTGACTGGGTAAGATGTTCACATTAGAAGTTCTATCTGGTAAATTGTCCTTCATGCAGAAAAACAAGCCAGTTACAGGATTTATATATGGTTTTATTATTTTTTAAATAATGTTTTGTTTGTTTGTTTTGTTTAATAACCCCACTAGAACCTCATTGATTTATCAATCATCAGCTACCGATGACAAACATTCGTTTTGACACACAGTCTTCATAGGAAACCCACTACATTTTTCCGTTAGCGGCAAGGAATCTTTTATATCCATTCTTCAGGGTTCCTGCAGGCTTCCAAGAATCAAATTTCAAAACTTTTCCATGACTTGTCCTAAATGTTCATGACATTTTTGCACACAATATCAGGAAAACTGAATGTTCTATCTGCATAAATAAACAGGGTTTGTACTCTTTAGAGAGTAAAATAAATCAAACACTTTCAATGGTGAAAAACATGGTTTTCAGAGACATGATGCATCACAAGAAGTGATCGCTTGCACTCTGATAAGCATTGTTGAAAAAATCCTGGCTGAAGTGAAAATTTCAAAACTTTTCCATAGCATTTCAGTTTTAAATAAAATTTCAAAACTATTCTATAGCATTTCAGTTTTAAATAAAATTTCTAAACTTTTCCATAGCATTTCAGTTTTAAATAAAATTTCAAAACTTTTCCTTAGCATTTCAGTTTTAAATAAAATTTCAAAACATTTCCATAGCATTTCAGTTTTAAATAAAAAAAATTCAAAACTTTTCCATAGCATTTCAGTTTTAAATAAAATTTCAAAACTTTTCCATTGCATTTCAGTTTTAAATAAAATTTCAAAACTTTTCCATAGCATTTCAGTTTTAAATAAAATTTCAAAACCTTTCCATAGCATTTCAGTTTTAAATAAAATTTCAAAACTTTTCAAGGCCCTTGAAATGTATTTTGGAAATTTTAAACTTTTTCCAGATTTTTAGTGACCACAGGAACCCTGATGCTAACATGACTAGGCCATACTAGATGAAAAGATTTCATTTACTGAGGTACCACAACATCATATATCACACACACACACACACACACACAGACCCAAACATGATGCAGTACAGATAATAACATCTCTGTTCTCAAGTGGAGAACATAATTTGTTTTTCATTAACTGCTGACCTGCCCTTGATTAACTCTTGTGTACGGGAAAGAGGGAGATAAACAGTACCGAGATACCTCTAATTTCCCCGAGCACACAAAACCCTGTATTACTTCAAACCTTGTATCTGTGTACACACATATTGATTCACCCCACCAACTTTATTTGACATAACTCTTCATATTGCATTTATTGCAATTCCCCCGGTCACGTTGCTCGATTCCGGAGAACTGATTGAGGTGTGAGTTTTTTTCTTCAATGCTGGACTGAAGGTAGAAGCTTTCGGACTAAATGCAGCATGAAAAACAGTTGGCTTTTGCAATTAAAGAATGCAGACAGTAGGTTTAATATATCATATGAGATCACACCGACAAGCTCTGGGCATGAAAGCTTAGAGAGTGTGCGCTAGTATTCAGAATATGTTTAATATATTACGGAAATGTGAGCCACCATGACTTCAGCAGTCATTAAAAGGATTAGCCTGAAATACGAAAAAAAAGTATGGAGAGGAAAACAATAATAATAAAAAAGATTATTCCTTTATTAAGAGAATATTAACTACAATGAATGCAAAATATTTTCGGATATAATGGTATAACATAATCTCTGAAGAAAATAAGTATAAAATAACAAAATAAAGTTTGTTTTATTTAACGACACATCTAGAGCACATTGATTTTTTATCTTAACATCGGTTATTGAACATCAAACATTACACTATGGTCATTCTGACATATTTCTTTAAAAGAAACCCACTTCTGCCACATAGGCTACTCTTTCCAATAAGCAACAATAGGTCTTTTATATGCACTTTCCCACAGACAGGGCAGCACACACCATGGTATTTGATGAACCAGTTGTGCACCAAAGGTTGGAATGAAAAATAGTCCAAACTCCAAATGGGTCTACTGAGAAGGATTGATCCTATGACCGACCGCTTCACAGGCTGACATGCTACTGGTTGAGCTACATCCCACTCCCTATAAAATAACAAGTAAACATTAAGACTAGAAAATGATTATTTTCAGCATTACAAAATGAGTTGTGGTACAGTTTATTTTGTGCCCTGGTTATGTTATTAATGGCCTTTACCCAGTGAGGGTGTAAATTATACAGTACCTCCCACTGGGTAAACTATTGAAAAAATACTGTTATTATTGCTATTATTAAATCTAAATAAATTTACAAAATCTTTTAAAAAATAATTACTAATGGGGTTGAGTACTAATGTAGTGAATTGTAAACATATTATTCTGTTTCTGTATGATATATACCGGTATATGAAGATGTCAAAGGCAAAATAATGAATGTCACATTAAAGTCAAACTGAGAAAAATTATAATGAATGATATCACTTTGATCGTTTTGCCATAGGCAGTCAGTTTTTGACATCGTATTTAAAGGACATTAGAAAACAAGCATCTTCATACGCAGTTATAGGTTAGAGATGACAGTATCAGGTCAAGTTATGGAAATCTGTGACCCTGAAAATATATATATAATCTTACTAAAGAAATGTGGACATAAACATCATTCCTGACAAGAAATACATTAAAAAAAATTATAATAAAAATTAATACCATAAATCTTTTTGTATTACCCATAATATATTCAATATTGGAAATTAAATATTTCATATTCATTTGATTTTCACAACCATTTACACATACCTACAAAAAAAAACAATTTGTTTTACCATTGCATCCTTCATTTCATTTAGTGTTCTCTGCCTGTGTTTGAAAACTTGATGCCCGCTAAACATGAATGAATTAGCCACATCAATCAACATTATGCTGACATGGCTTGCAAATGGCAACCTTTGACGGAGCTAGTATTGGTATTTATTATACCACTGGGGCTTTCATCTCTGCCTCTGGTCAAATGAAATAATGACAATGTGCATAAGTGATTTCCACTGGAAACATCAAATACATATAAAGGTTGTTTATTTAATAAAGACCAATTAACCAATGGGATTTAGGATGCTGCATGTTTAGATGTCAGGCACTCTGTTTAAACCAGCCTCTGTGTAGTACAGAAATCTGTCTAAACAATGAGTTTGGAGGGTGGGTGGGTAGAGGGTATCTTTTTATTAGGCATGTGCATCAATTTTTGAAATGCATGTCATTTTTGGAAAACATTGTCTTTTTTTATTCATTTGGCCTGTTTCTTAGGCCATCTATTATACTAAGTTTAGAAACCATATTGAACATGATATAGGATATAACAGATTGTACTAGTTTGCAAAATTATTTGTTTGTGGTTAATGCTGCCAATTTCCATTTCCTTTGTTTATAGACAGGCTGTCCTTGGACCTGGTTAATTAAAAAAAAAAAAAAAAAATAAGTAATTTAAACTAATTTTTTTTGGTGGTCAGTTTTGTGATTTTAACATATTTATTGTTAAATACAATTTTTAAATCAACAAGTATAAAAATATTTTCACAAATTATTATTATTATTTTTTTTAATGAATTGAAAATCATATTACTTCGATCTCTTTGAAAGTCACATTATCTGAATACACCCAATAGGTGATATTTATTATTTGTGCTTGTGCTGGTGTTGGTGGTTGTGGGGTTAATGCGCTGTTATTAAACAAATATATTATCTGAATAAAACAAAGGACCTCTCACATCTGAGGCACTGGCCCTTATGGCACAGTGCTTAAGTTATCGGTCTCATTAGTGGTAGGTACTTGAATCAAATCTCTGTAGGGGCATAAGATTTTTAATCTCTGTACTGGTTCCAATTCAAGGTGCTCCACAAGGCTCAGTGGGTAGGTGCATACCACTTACCGGTACACCAACCAGTGATCAACAACTGGTTTATCAAAGGCCGTGGTATGTGCTATCCTATCTGTGGGATTGTGCATATTAAAAAATCCCTTGCTGCTTATCGATAAGAGTAGTAGCATTAGTCACTGTGAGTAAAATAGTGTGGGGACAGTAGGTTTCCTGCACAGACAGCACAGGACACTGAGCAGTGTGCCCAGGACAGACAGCACAGGACACTGAGCAGTGTGCCCTGGACAGACAGCACAGGACACTGAGCAGTGTGTCCAGGACAGCATACTTGAACCTTAATTGGATAGGAGCACGAAAATAAATACAACCAACCAACCATCTGAGGTACAATCTTTACAATTGCACTCAGCTTAACCTTTTGTTCTTACAGACAATCAAATGAACCGAGTTTAAGCTATTTATTTCAAGTAAACCATGCACAGGTCAGGCTAATGGGAAACTAATGTCTCTCTCTCAAAGCTACCATATCAATTTGTCTCTATATAAAGAGGAAAAAAAAAATAGATGTTACGCTTCCTCTGAGTAAATCCTCGACCTGGTTGGAAAAAGTCACGAGATCAATTGTTCCTTTGATTTGTCACTTTGTCTGGCACTCGAAGCAGATGAAAGCTGTTCAAGAGATTGGTCTGTGAATTACATAGCAATTAAAAGCACAGTGGTAAGTTGTCGTCTGACCTGTTCAAAATAGCAAGGAGTGGTGTACATCAAAGGTTAATTGATTTCACCATTGGCATTTCCCATATGCGATCAAACATAAGTGATGATCTTAGAGCTGTGCACCGCGCCGTCAAATAATAGACCATCAACTTTATGATTTCTCCGTGACAAAAGACATACTTTCAGAGATCAATATCCAAACAACAATTGGCGAACTGCTTTCCTCTCTCGAGTGGATAATGTGATCGGAGATTCTTTACTCATAGAAATATTCAAATGTACAAACACAGACTTTTTGACACTCTGCAAACATTGGAAGAAGAAAAAAATACACATCACCGTTACACTGCACGTGTTTATACAATTAAACAGAAAGGTCCCCTTGGCAATCTATTATACTGAGTTTAGAAATCATGACCACGATATAGGAAATAATAGGCTACCAAAGTGCAGAATTAATTGTTCGTGGCTGAAGCGTCATCGACCGTGAATCCAACATGAAAGGGATTGATGGTTTTGCAAAGAAATGGAGAAAAGTGAAGACAAAATGATCGACAATATTCTGTCAATTTTCTTTTCTTATTTGACAAAGAGAAAATCTGCATAACACAGACTAGATATGATACAAAAGCTGAATGACGTCAGATGACAATATCTCCACACAGGTTGAAGTGATGCGCGTTAACGGCATAATGTATTGCTTTTCAGATGGAAATAGAAAAATACTATAAAGATGTCAATTAATATTAAACTTTTTGACATCTTTCTTAGCAAATGAACAAAATGATCATCTGCATATTAAATCTATTCGGAGATTAATCACCATAAACAGATTTTAAATTGTACTGCAGAAGAGGTTAACAAGATAGGAGAATATAAAGGCATCTGCTTTTAACTGAGACTAGTTTTTATTTTATTTTGTATTTAATAATCCTTGTCATTATTTGAATGTTTAAAAATATTCACTGTAAATTAAGAGGGAATGGGATGGAGCTCAAACGGTGGTATGTCTGCCTGTGAACCGGTCGGTTGTCGGATCGATCCTTCTCAGTAGACCTATTTGCAGTTTGGGCTATTTTTTGGTTCCAACCAGTGGTCCACAACTGGTTTATCAAAGGCCGTGGTATGTGGTGTCCTGTCTGTTGGACGGTGCATATAAAAGATCCCTTGCTGCTTACTGGAAGGAGTAGCATATGTGGTGGCTGCAGGTTTCCTCTAAAGACATATGTCAGAATGACCATACATATGAAATCCAATAACCGATGATAAAATATAAATCAATGTGCTCTAGAGGCGTCGTTAAGTAAAACAAACTTTACTTTACTGTAAATTAAGTATGGGTATCTTAGCTCAGTGGCAGAGTTTGAGGTGTCAGAGGTTGCAGGATCAGTCTCCTTTAGTAGACCCATTGTTCTGCCACAGCTTAAAAGTTACCCGTCACTGGTATATAGTATATTGTGCCTTATATTAAATTAAATTCACGTCTTCCTTTAACAGTTATTCTGATTAAATTGATCTCATCTCGAGATGAACAAATATTACAAAGTTTGTCAAGATTTCTTTATAATGTATATAAGAAGAGATTACACTGTCAAGTATTTTGTGAGTAATCACATTTAACTCGTGTACAACTTGATTATGTTGATATATTACTAAGTTTATTTCCTTTTGCCCTTGTGTACTAGCTATATTATGTATTTTACCAAACAATGTTTTATACTCTGTAGTTCAAGCTGGCAATTTTTGTGATCCACGCATGTGGCTGTTTTGTCTTTGTAAATATTTTTGTATTCTGGGCCGGTGGCCTTTTATTGAATAAAAATATCTATGTCCTCATCTTGTATGTGAGAAAGAGTGCATAAAAAAGAAAAGAAAAAAAAAAGACAAACAAAACAAACCAATAAATAAAAATATAAAAAAAGAATAGCTTACATGGGATATTTCATAAGTAAATTATTTAAAACAAAAAGTCTTTGTAATAAAACTACAGTTCTATAAAAACAACACAAAATTTTTAAAGATTATGTTGATAAAACTTAATGTTTTATCTGTATAATACAGACTTTTTGATGAGTATCTTATGCTTCATACATGTATACAGTGTATATCAGGTTAAAATTTTTATCACGAGACCTGGAATGCATATGACGTGAATTTTTAAAACATTCTGGAAGACATAATCAGCTAACAGAATATTTTCTGACAGTATTCAATATTTTAATAATTTTTGTAGTTATTTGTTTTTAAATATCTAAAATTGGTAGAGAGTAAATAAAAAATTAAAATAAAGCAATGACGTCCTGACACTATTTTTTTGTCATTAGATTGGTAAAATATAAAAAAGATTGTGAGGGCTTATAACTATTTTCCCTCGCCTTTTTATGAAACAGTTTGTTGAACAGCTAATAAGCTGCAGTATGTGTGCATATTAATCTATATTTTTATCATACGAATAAAAAAGAAAAAGAAAGATGTATCTTGAGATATCAATTACAGACAGTACACACGGTGCAGAACCTTTAAAAGAGATTAAAAGAAAAAAATCTTCTCCAATACCAATCATGCATGAAACGTTAATCTGATCTGGCCCATAGTTATCAGAGAACGTGTTTAACCTATACTACTCAAAACTATTTATGGGTCATTAATTAAAAGGAAGATTACATGATAGCACACAAGGGTGAAAATTGCTTCCTGGAAGTGGGTGGATGGAACATCCCCCCCTGTTCAAAAAGAGGGGTAGGGGACAGAGCTTCTCCATAATGTGGGGTATGTGTCCCCCCCCCCAAGAATTTATACCATTGTAGACCCCTTGTGTACTTCAGTATATTTGTGCTAAAACCACATGGTTAAGTATTACATTAATAAAGAGAAATACTGGTAAATATTATTTAGGCATTTAATTTCAATTTTTCTATGCAAAAAGTGGGGGAGGGTAATTATATGGGCATCCCCTTGTCCAAAAATTAGGGGGTACATGCCCCCCCTCTCCCCCTCCAGGATTTACACACATGATAGCACAAACATATTTTTTATTTTTTAGTAGGGTTATTATTCCTCATATATTTAGTCCATATCAGGTAATATAATCCATGGAATGCAAATAAAAATCACATTAGAGACTTACAGAAAAAGTCAATAAATAACAATATCATGTGCTGGTTAAATTGTTTTGAATAGTATATTGGTAAGCCCAAACAGCTGATGCACTGGCCATGAAAGCAATCAACCTAATACAAGCAGCAATTAAATAAAGCAAACCGATCGACAGATAGAAACGGTCGGCATTGTACACGTTGTGTTTTTATTAATCAGTGTACACCGAGGGAATGAATAACCGATAGAATCGCAGTTAATCAGTTGCCACTTGTGACATAATGGAAGACCCTGATAACCTATTACGCTGCGACAATGTGTGGGGATTATTTGCCCAGCCAGTGCCGCATTCATTATCACCTGGACCATTGTCGATTCTCTCTGTGTGAACAATCCTCATTTACCAATAGGTATCACAACAGAGTGCTACAATCACAATCATAGTCGCATCCGATCAGTGCATGGTCGCAGGTGCTTAACCGGGATTTAGAAACACTAATCGCAATTAGCGTGGATGTCACAGATTCTACAATATTTGATGCATAGAGACAAAAGAGACACTGAAATAGTACGAACGATCACAATTAGAAAACTGAATGATTAAAGCTTTTGAAAGAACATTCTTGTTACTAAGGGAGGGCATGCTCAATCTTAGTGATAGAGTGTTTGCATCAGGTTAAAGAACTCATACAATCAACACTCCGAATATAGATGTCTTTCAGGCATATATGCTGAAATTTGTGGAGATGTGGGTGGGTGTCTGTAATATGAAAAAAAAAAAAACTTAATAATTTTCCCTCTAGGAACTAAATATAATTTTAAAAATTAAAACTGAAGAAAAAAAATACAGAAACTTTGAGGGTGTTGTTTCAATCCCAAAGTCGTATTAGCACACACACCTGTATTTTTTTTCTGTCCAACAATGTACTCTATGACAGACGTAAGAAGGTTGATGTCTGTGAAACTGTGTATATATAATAATTATATCAGACCCCCAACTTCTATCTTAACATTTATCTTGTGGCATGTTGATGCAGGTTTGTTCCATAGACAAACTAATAAAAGAATGTCCAGGACTGAAATAATCACATTTTACAATTGGCACTAATAAACAATAGTGTGTCACCTATGGCTCCTAGACTTATGACTCCTAACTGAATTCATCCATAGGGACAATTTATTCAAGTTGCTCCCAGATCTCTAGACATTATTTCAATCACTAAATGCACTGAGGTTTTGTTAATTAAACATTATTTTACAAACATAAAACAAATATAATTCTGGGTATGTTTGGTACCTAATAATTTATTTATTTAATGACTCCCCCTCTCCCCCAGAACAAAAGTAAATATCAGGTATTGGGGGTTACAGACACTTAATAACTGCTGATGAAACAATGAGATAGAATATTGCTAAAAATATTGTTTTTTTTCTTTTCATAGACTGTGTTTCAAATACAATATATGACACCCAATAGCCACTGATTACACAATGTATCATGATATTGTTCAACATACTATTCTGTAGACCATGTGTCTTAAATGCTATGTATCAAACCTAAAATACCCAGATTATACAGTGTATCATGATATTGTTCAACATACTATTCTGTAGACCATGTGTCTCAAATGCTATGTATCAAACCTAAAATACCCAGATTATACAGTGTATCATGATATTGTTCAACATACTATTCTGTAGAC
>JAULBS010012207.1:0-11087 GCA_032355785.1 Symmetromphalus regularis | reverse complement strand
ATATTTATTTAGAGGAAACCCGCTGCCGTCACATAGGCTACTCTTTCCGATAAGCAGCAAGGGATCTTTTATATGCAATTTCACGCAGACAGGACAGCACATACCACGGCCTTTGATGAACCAGTTGTGGACCACTGACTGGAACGAAAAATAGCCCAAACTACCGAGAAGGATCGATCGGATGATCGACCGCTTCACAAGCGGACACGCTACTGCTTCAGCTACATCTTGTAAACCCTCCCCCACCCCCTCCTGAACATGCCAAGAGTGTATCTCGTGACGTATGTATTAATCTAAACTCGCAGTATTTCGTGACAATATTGTCTGGGAATGGTGCTGCTGAAATACCCAAGTTTGGATGAGATTTTCCGCCAGCCATGGTTTTTAATTTGACTCATTTGAGTTGCCGCTTAAAGCTCGATTGCCTTTAATGGCCGCAAGCGTCTGCTCGGAATGAAAATAGTTTTGTTCAACATCAAGTTCTGACTATCTACTTAAAGTGTGTTTCGTCTCAAGTGCTAGACCGCTGGACCAATATATATCATATTTATTGATTTGTATTTTCAATATTATTACAAATTAGACTGAATCAAATAAACATGTTTCACGCATTACGGCAATTTAGTGGTGATATAATTCAATTAAAAACGTCAAATAGAATTTTTTCAGATTAAATTTGAACAACAGTTATTATCTTCAAAGCTATACAACCTCTGCAATTAAAAAAATGTCCCATAGCAAAATAAATGCCGCGGAGAAATAGTGTCCATTGCATTTTACTCGGCAATTTTAGCGTAAAATATTTTATTTTTAATAATAAGAAAATAATAAACTTTGAAAAAAATCATTGTTAATCTACGGTAAAAAAAAAAGTGCCGCGGAGAAAGAAAATATCTGCGGCAATCGCCATGGTATTGCCGACTGCCGCAGGCAATTTCAGGGTGTTTCTATGTAAGCACATAAGACAAGGGGCAGTCATATAGATTTAGCAAACTCATGAATAGCTGTCTGAAAATATGATAACAGGTGAGGGTGGTGAATCCAGAACATCCATTTGGAGGGGTTGGGGAAATAATATGATTCGGATTCTTTAACGTTAAAAAAAATAATAATAATAATTTTAAAACTTTATTTAAATAACCAAATTTATGAGGGGAAGGGCACCTGATGGCCCCGCCTAGACCCGCAACTGGATGAGAGTGTGGTTGGGTTTTATTTAATTTCATCTACAGCTCATTATTATTTTTATTATGTTAAATATGTATTTTTTACCACAGTGATATTTCTTTCTTCATTTATTTTATATTTTTTATCATTATATTGTATACAGTTTACCATATTGTAAATCACCTCTATACAGTAATTTATAATAATATGTGTTTTTTTAAGTTGTAAATATACAGGGTGTCTCTCCAAAAAGGTTAACTTTTCATTTTTAATTACTTTTGTATTTCACTCAACTTTTTTATATTTTCAGGTTATGTCCTGGATGTGTGGGAGTTTCTTTCCTGAAAGTTTCATCATCCTAGCTTAACACACTTTTTGTTCTCTGCTTGACAGAGTCATGGTTAAGATTCGGTGTAAATGTATGATCTATATGTTAAATAGGTTGTAAATATATTATCTGTAACATATGTTAAACCAAGTTGTAAATGTAATATCTTTAACATGTTAAACAAGTTGTAAAAGTATTATTTGTAACATGTTAAACCAAGTTGTAAATGTATTATCTGTAACATGTTAAACAAGTTGTAAATGTATTATCTGCAACATATGTTAAACAATTTGTAAATGTATTATCTGTAACATATGTTAAACAAGTAAATGTATTATCTGTAACATATGTTAAACAAGTTGTAAATATATTATCTGTAACATGTGTTAAACAAGTTGTAAAAGTATTATTTGTAACATATGTTAAGTTGTAAATGTATTATATGAAACATGTTAAACAAGTTGAAAATGTATTATCTGTAACTTATGTTAAACAAGTTGTAAATGTAATATCTGTAACATGTTAAACAAGTTGTAAATGTAATATCTGTAACATATGTTAAACCAAGTTGTAAATGTATTATCTGTAACATATGTTAAACAAGTTGTAAACGTATTATCTGTAACATATGTTAAACAAGTAAATGTATTATTTGTAACATATGTTAAACCAAGTTGTAAATGTAATATCTGTAACATGTTAAACAAGTTGTAAAGGTATTATCTGTAACATATGTTAAACAAGTAAATGTATTATCTGTAACATATGTTAAACAAGTTGTAAATGTATTATCTGTAACATATGTTAAACAAGTTGTAAATGTAATATCTGTAACATGTTAAACAAGTTGTAAAAGTATTATTTGTAACATATGTTAAGTTGTAAATGTATTATCTGTAACATATGTTAAACAAGTTGTAAATGTATTATCTGTAACATATGTTAAGTTGTAACTGTATTATCTGTAACATATGTTAAGTTGTAACTATATTATCTGTAACATATGTTAAACAAGTTGTAAATGTATTATCTGTAACATATGTTAAACAAGTTGCAAATGCAATATCTATAACATATGTTAAGTTGTAAATGTAATACATATAACATATGTTAAGTTGTAAATGTAATATATATAACACATGTTAAGTTGTAAATGTAATATATATAACATATGTTAAGTTGTAAATGTAATATACATAACATATGTTAAGTTATGAATGTAATATCTATAACGTATGTTAAAACAATTATTATCTATAACATTAATACCCATTGAATCATCACTGAAGTTATTTTTCAAATGTCCATTTGTCATCGAGTATTGTTTATTAAATATGTTTTAACATTAAAGAACATTGATATTAATTGAAACTTAGATGTTCTGCAGAATCTAGAAACATGCTTTAAAAAAATTCTAATATATATTTTTAATGATTTTTTTGTTGTAAAATACGATACCGAACAAACTCTAACTTCAGTCAGTTGATCAATTGTTCTCGACAGTATCGATTTCTTAGTTTAAATAATTGTTGAATTTAATAATGCCTCTCGTTGTGATTCATCTAAACTGATACGTTATATGCATAACATGTTCATAGAGACAGTCTTCTGAAGAAATGTTTTTTTCTTATTCATATCGGTGAATATAGCGAATCTTTTTATAATATGGGTTTTAAAGGCATAGTCCCATGGAATTTAAGGAATTTCTGGTCTAAATATTGATTACGAATGCAACTTACGTATATTTTGTTATACTAGATATCGTGTTCATACCACGCAAGACATTTTAACTGAACCATGGTATAGGGAATTCCATGTCGAGTCGATCGATTTTATTCACATTTAAAAAATTTAAATTTCAAGATCGGAACTCCTCGTGGAGCGAAATAAGTTGGTATGAAATGTTTTTGCAGCTACAAAAATATTCAGATGTTTTAAAATAACGGCTAACAGGGAATACCCGTCACGTGACTCGAAATAAATACGTCACACCTTCAACGAAAATAAAACACGTTATTTTTTTAGATTTATATGTCCGTGAGTATAATTCATTATTATTTTTAAAATATTGATAAGAGAGATGCGGTGGTTATGTAAGTAGTTAAATGAAGTATTTCTATGAACAAATCAAATGTTTATATTTAAAATTAATTCTTTGTTTGGAAATTAATTAGGTCAAGAAACTGTGGGAGTATGCGTTTAAAGTGTACATGTACTGGTCAGTTCAATCACTCACATTATATCTGTACTGGTCAGTTCAATCACTCACATTATATCTGTACTGGTCAGTTCAATCACTCACATTATATCTGTTTTCTGAAATGGTTTTCTCAACGTCATTTTGTTATCATCTATGGTGAGCATGTGTATCCGTGTGTTTGTGTCTTTTTGTGTGTATGTGTGTATGTGCGTGTTTGTGTATCCGTGTGTTTGTGTCTTTTTTTGTATGTGTGTGTGTGCGTGTTTGTGTATCCGTGTGTTTGTGTCTTTTTTGTGTATGTGTGTATGTGTGTGTGTGCGTGTTTGTGTATCCGTGTGTTTGTGTCTTTTTTTGTGTATATGTGTGTGTGCGTGTTTGCGTATCCGTGTGTTTGTGTATGTGTGTGTGTGTGTGTGCGTGCGTGCGTGCGTGTGTGTATAGGAAAGTGCATAAGCAAGATCCTGTGCTTCTAATATACTCTAGTAGTGTTGTTAAACAAAAACAAGAACAACAAAACCAACAACAATATATATTTTTTTCAATTTGTCCATCGTCAATGACAAAACTGACGAGTTTCAAAATGTCTTTTCAAAGAAACGGTTTGTTAATTAAATTCATAACTTATTCATTAGATGTCAAGTTTAATGTTGTTCCTCATTTAAAAAAAAAAATTCTCTATTACAAATAAGTTAAAAATTACAAGTGTCAAGAAAATAATCTATACAACTATAACAATGCCACTTTAATTTTGTCTTAACAGTTTGAAGTATGACTATGAGTCAGCATGTTTTTAATTGCACGCCCACTTTGATTCTTGACAGAAACCACTCATAATGCATCTGCATAAAACTCTGCCTTTGTCGTGACGTTTTAAAAAATGCGCTGAATATCTACACAGACGCAATCATTTTAATTAGCTTTCGAAACTGCACATCAGGGCCGAACCATGTTCAAAATCCTGGGGGTGGGGTGGGGGGCACGACTTTTTATAAACAAATTATGTAACTAGTCTGAGGATGCGAAGCATTCTAGAAGTTTAGGTGGTCCGGGGGCCATGCCTCCCCTGGACAACATTTAATTAAACACTAAACAAATTAAACCCTCAAATATGTATGCTATTTTCAGGAGGGGGTGGTGTGGCAATTGTCCCACTGCCCCTTCTTCTTCAAAAGAAGGAGAATAGGCCCTGCACATTCTTAAATAAAGTTCATTAATTAACTTTTTTATTCTTTTTTAAATATCTAAAGATTCAAATATTTAAAGGAGTTAAAATAAAATAAATATATTATTAACCAATGGAGTGAATTAGTAAAGTTGTCTTCCCATACGATCTTGGTGACAAGGACACTTCTCGTGGAGGGGGGGTAATAGATCCCGAACCCCCCCCCCCCCCAATTTTACGACACTGCATATTTTAAAATAAAGTTGAGTTATTAATGTTTTTATGTTTTTTAAATATCTAAAGATTCAAATATTGAAAATTGCGTTAAAATAAAATAAATAAATTATTAAATGCTGAAAACACCTTTTTTCATTTGTTATAAAATTGAAATTCTTGCGACACTAACACCTTAAGGACCGACGCTCAATAAATACGATAAAAACGCAGAAAAATTGTTTGCCTTTTGATGAAGGTCAATGGCCGAAACGACAAGAAAGAGGTTGTTGTTATATTTATATAAATATTTTTATCCCTGTCGATGACCATAAACTGTTTGACATCCAATAGCGGATGGTTAGTAAATCAATGTTCTACAGTAATGTGAAATATAAGGAGGAGGAGGAGGAATAAGAATAGGAGGAGGAGGAAGTGGACGAAGAATAGGAGGAAGAAGAAAAAGAATAGGAGGAGCAAGAAGAAAAAGAAGAAGAAAAATAGGAGGAAGAAGATGAAAAGGAGAAAGAAGAAGAAGACGAATAGGAGGAGGAAGAGCAAGAGCAAGACAAAGAATAGAAGGAGGAGGAAGTAGAATGGGGAGGAGGAGGAATAGGAGGAGGAATAAGAATAGGAGGAGGAGAAGAACAAGAAAAAGAGGAGGAAGAAGAAGAATATGGGAGGAGGAAGAATAGAAGAAGAAGAATAGGAGAAAGAATGGGAGGAAGAAGAATAGGAGGAAGAAGAATCGGACGAAGAAGAATAGGAAGAAGAAGAATAGGAGGAATAAGAAGAATAGGAGGAGGAAGAAGAAGAATAGGAGTAGGAAGAAGAATAGGAGGAAGAAAAAGAAGAATAGGAGGAAGAAGAAGTATAGGAGGAATAAGAAGAATAGGAGGAAGAAGAAGAATAGGAGGAAGAAGAATAGGAGGAAGAAAAAGAAGAATAGGAGGAATAAGAAGAATAGGAGGAATAAGACGAATAGGAGGAATAAGAAGAATAGGAGGAAGAAAAAGAAGAATAGGAGGAAGAAGAAGAATAGGAGGAATAAGAAGAATAGGAGGAAGAAAAAGAAGAATAGGAGGAAAAAGAAGAATAGGAGGAATAAGAAGAATAGGAGGAAGAAGAAGAATAGGAGGAAGAAAAAGAAGAATAGGAGGAATAAGAAGAATAGGAAGAATAAGAAGAATAGGAGGAAGAAGAAGAATAGGAGGAAGAAGAATAGGAGGAAGAAAAAGAAGAATAGGAGGAAAAAGAAGAATAGGAGGAATAAGAAGAATAGGAGGAATAAGAAGAATAGGAGGAATAAGAATAGGAAGAAGAAGAATAGGAGGAGGAAGAAGAATAGGAAGAAGAAGAATAGGATGAATAAGAAGAATAGGATGAATAAGAATAGGAGGAATAAGAAGAATAGGAGGAAGAAAAATAGGTGGAGGAGGAAGAAGAAGAAGAATAGGAGGAAGAAGAAGAATAGGAGGAAGAAGAAGAATAGGAGGAAGAAGAATAGGAGGAAGAATAGGAGGAGGAAGAAGAATAGAAGAATAGGAGGAGGAAGAAGAATAGGAAGAGGAAGAAGAATAGGAGGAAGAAGAATAGGAGTAGGAAGAAGAAAAATAGGAGTAGGAGGAGGAGAAAGAAGAATAACGTGGCCGTTATAAAAGGTGTTACTTTATATAAATTTAGGCACTCTAGACAGTTTTTAATCTGGTGATTTCGTAAGGTGAGATGGCTTGCAACTCTGTCATGCGTACTACTAGGTGAGATATCGCCCTGGTCATGTGAGTACGTTGTTTGAACTGATAGCTATTGTCGCATTATCATCGTATCGCCTCGGGCAACATGGAGATAAGTTCGATACATCACCGCATTTAATACAAAGTATATACAGGTGATATGAAACCAGTTTTGTGCTATACCTATTACACTAAACTTTAACTCTCTCCACATTTAATTCAAAGTGTGGAGATGTGATATGAAACCAGTTTTGTGCTATACCTATTACACTAAACTTTAACTCTCACCACTAAAACTATGTAAACCGCATATGCTTCCCAAGCTAAAAATAAACAAAAATAAATTTTAAAAATAACAATTCAAGAAAACAAAATGAACTATACTGTTAATTATGTACGGTATTACTCCTTGCTCCAGCATTTGTAGTGTGTAGATTCGGTAGCATTTGCAGTGTGTAGATTCGATAGCATTTACTGTGTGTAGATTTGGTAGCATTTGCAGTGTGTAGATTTGGTAGCATTTGCAGTGTGTAGATTCGGTAGCATTTGCAGTGTGTAGATTCGGTAGCATTTGCAGTGTGTAGATTCGGTAGCATTTGCAGTGTGTAGATTCTGTAGCATTTGCTGTGTGTATATTTGGTAGCATTTACTGTGTAGATTTGGTAGCATTTGCAGTGTGTATATTTGTAGCATTTGCAGTGTGTAGATTTGGTAGCATTTGCAGTGTGTAGATTTGGTAGCATTTGCAGTGTGTAGATTTGTAGCATTTGCTGTGTGTAAATTTGGTAGCATTTGCTGTGTGTAGATTTGTAGCATTTGCAGTGAGTAGATTCGGTAGCATTTGCTGTGTGTAGATTTGGTAGCATTTGCAGTGTGTAGATTTGGTAGCATTTGCAGTGTGTAGATTTGGTAGCATTTGCAGTGTGTAGATTTGGTAGCATTTGCACTGTGTAGATTTGGTAGCATTTGCAGTGTGTAGATTTGGTAGCATTTGCAGTGTGTAGATTTGGTAGCATTTACTGTTTAAATGGAGCGGGATGTAGATCAAACGGTAGCGCGTCAGTCTGTGAACCCGGTCGGTCGTCGGATCTAACAGTCGCTGAATAATGTGATTTATTTTGTTTTGGTCGTTATGTGCTGTCCTAAGATTTATAAGTTTTGTGGACCACACCCTGACCAAACCTGAATCACTTTTATTAAAGGCATAGTCCCACGGAATTTAAGGGGGTTTATGCTCTAAATATTGATTACGAATGAAACTTACATGCATTTGTTATACTAGATCTCATTTTCATATCAGGCAAGACATTTTATCTGAACCATGGTATAGGGAATTCCATGTCGAGTCAATCAAATTTTTCATTTAAAGATGTCAAATTTCACGATCGGAACTCCTCGTAGGGCGAAATAAATTGGTACGATCTGTTTTTGCAGCTACAGAAATATTCAGAAATATGTACGTCACACCTTAATGAAAAAAAAAATTAGGGGAATACCCGTCACATCACTCGAAATATATACGTCACACTTCCTTCAGCGGAAAAAAACAACTTTAGTTTTTCGATTTATTTGTCCGTGAGTGTAATTCATTATTATTTTTATAATATTGATAATAAGTGAGATGCGGTGGTTATGAAAGTAGTTGAATGAAGTATTTCTATGAACAAATGAAATGTTTTCATTTTAAATTAATTCTTTGTTTGGAAATTAATTAGGTCAAGGGTCCATGGGACTATGCGTTTAATGTGATGCCTAATGTCTTTACATCAACGAAATGACAACTACTATTTGTATAAATAACAAACACAGATTTATGTATATTTTTTCTTTATAATATACAACATAATTGTTTGTAAAAATGCAGATATTAAATAAAGTGTAGTTCAGAGTTAATTAATGTAATTGAAATGTATAATTATTAATATATGTCTGCAGTTATTTTATATTTTTATAACTTTGTAAGGAAACAAATAAAACTTACACATATATATTTATCTATGTAAATAAACAACATTTGGTCTTGGTTCAGTACAATTTACGCATATTTTTGGTAATATTTGTAATTTTTTGCAATCACAATTAATTGCACCTGGGTGTGTTTTTTTCATTTGTTTTTAAACAGGTTGTTCTTGTATGTATACAACTATTTTTGTATCATGAATCAAGGTGGTCAGAATAAGCGATTCTATCTGAAGTCGAACTCAGGCAATGTACATCATCTATGTGATAAACAGTTTACGGCATTTAAGCATTGGTATACACAGAATAGGAAATTTACAGTTTAAACTTCAGAAATCAAAACAGCAGTTGCGTTATACCAATAGTACTAATACAATATATATTTTTAAAAGAGGGATTTCTAGAAAATAAAATAAGAAAATAATTATAAACAATTATATTGGTAGATTAAAGAGAATTAAGTTGTGTCCTTTCATAACAGATAATTCCAATGGTCTGAGATGGTGAAATTCCAAAATAAATACAAAGTAACCGTAACAATTTTTAAATTGATTTTTAAAAGAAATAAAACTCACTACACCATCAGTTTCTAAGGCGATCATTTTTGATGTTATGTCACCTGATGACGTAATAACAATTATAGTATTTCTTAAAGAAATAATACAGAACACATCAACGTCACACAGTAGGTGGACACATACGTAAACTCGCACATATACGTAAACTCGCACATATACGTAAACACGCACATATACGTAAACACGCACATACTTAAACACGCACATATACGTAAATACGCACATACTTAAACACGCACATACTTAAACACGCACATATACGTAAACTCGTACATATACGTAAACTCGCACATATAAGTAAACACGCACATACTTAAACTCGCACATATACTTAAACTCGCACATATACGTAAACACGCACATACTTAAACTCGCACATATACGTAAACTCGCACACCTACGTAAACTCGCACACCTACGTAAACTCGCATACCTACGTAAACTTCCACATAATAGTAGGTAAACTCGCACACATACGTAAACTCGCACACATACGTAAACTCGCACACATACGTAAACTCGCACACATACATAAACTCGCACACATACGTAAACGCACATATACGTAAACTGGCACACATGTTCAATACGACGACATCGGCAGCTACAAAACGGCAGCTACAACACCGGCAGCTACAACAGAGAAGAACACCGGGGCTGACATACAATGAGACACACACAGACACAAATGCAAGCATACATGTCACAATAAAACTAATTCGGACAAACCCAGATACAAACTGGGCATATTAAAATGAAACTATCTGTTCCTTGATAGTAGCTTATATACAGGGAAATACAGAAAGAAAACAATTCCATACATGTGTGGCTAATTGAAATAAACGTGCACCTTATACTACATATCCGTTTTGTTATAGACACCAACATCCGTTAATTAACATTTATATATAAATAATTGAGTGTATACAAACATTCTTAATTATTATTCAATATAAATTGTTATACACACATCTATCAATTACTATTTATTTATATATAAATACATATATATATATAAAGTTATGTATAACCTTTTCAATATTTAATGTTAATTTATCCGTACACCGTGCCACGCCGCGTTGTCTTGACTTCACAAAACCGGACATGACGGTTTCCACTATATGACCTCTGGGGCAGCCTCGTTCTCGATCTGGATCTGGATTTACTGCACTTTACTTTTTCCTGTTTACGCAGCTCCCTGAAGAATTCGGCGACCTTGGAGTACCAGTCTCTGATACAACGTGCACATGCCAGGTTGACTAGTGCCAGCAGACTCATTAGAATTATTGCAACGAGAGGCTCCCACTTCTCATCTATCTTCCTGATGAAGTTCAAACGACCATTAGCCATGAAACAGAATAGATCGTTGGCCTGAAAGAAAATAGAAGCTATTAAACGAACTCACATTTATGTCCCGATTTGAATATTTGTTCTTTGTTGCGAATGACAAAGGAAAATTATTTCACAAGGGACATAAATTTGATAATAAATTGTAACGAGTTTGATATTCAATTTATTACCACAGGTCTATTCTTTAAAATGTCTAATTGCACAGCAGTTTAAGGAAATGCTATTCCATAACATTATGGATGACGTTACGTTGTACATTGTTCTAGTTTTAATGACGTCATTAACACTTTTACAAAATTATATTCACGTCATATTTTATATTTACAGTCTATATTGCATGTGTCCATACCTTATAAATTATACAACTAATCAAATATTTACTCTCCTTTTGGATCCA
>JAULBS010012196.1:0-11087 GCA_032355785.1 Symmetromphalus regularis | reverse complement strand
TTTTTGCTATTTCCAAAACTCTAGTCCTTTTTCGCCTAGGTTCACGCAAACTAAAGTAATCAACAAAAATCCATGTTTCAAGTAGCGCAAACATACTATAGTGTATAATTATGTCTACATTGGTCCAGGTTTTGAAGCATGCATAAACAATACACATGTTTACACTGCATAGAGTTTCCATAAGAAAACATAATAGAACGTTCAAACAACAAAAATCTTTATTGTAACTGTCACTAGTATGTATAGGCATAAATAACATAATAAAATATATAAACCATATCACGTGAATACGTAGCGTATCAAATTAGATGTATGTATATGACAGCAGTGTCAAGTGACAGTGAAAACAAATATTACAGTTTGTAAATAGTACATATCATATAAATAAATATTAGTTGGCCCAAAAATAAAATTAAAGTATAGTTTTTGAGGGGAGCATTAAAAAAACGTAATACTTTATTTTGTTTTGTTTTCGTTTTACCATCAACCCATGTTAGATACTAATACAGAAAAAAAGAGGCGTCGTTAAATAAAAAGGACTAATTTCGTCACCTTTTTCAAGGTAGTGTTGGATAACTAGAAGCATTGTACTGGTTTGCGTTAAACCTTACAGTAACATAATTATATGTACATAAATACTTGGCGTGCTATGATAAGGAATGTATGTGTCTATATTTAATAATGGTTCAAGGACTTCGTCCTCAATATTTGTACTCTTCAATCCTGGTAGCAATCATTGCCTTTATTACGGTACAGAGAATGGTTTGTGACGAAATATAATGGTTTGTGAAGAAATAAAATGGTTTGTCACGTAAATCTGATTTCACCACTACTTCGCTGGCCAACTCTCTTTCACACTTTACGAGATCAGCGTTTTTCCAGGAAAAAAATTAAAAAACACATCCGGGAAAAATTATTTATATATACATGTGTATACATACACATATGTTTATTTGTTGGTCTGTATGTAACTGAATAAGTGAATTGATTAAATAATAAAGAGAATATAAAACAGAAATGGTTGAGTATTGGATGAATGCAAATCACTGTAATGAGATAATGTAGTAATACGGTATTGTTTTGAAACGTGCCAATAGTTATTTACAATCCAGATGATCGGAAACTGATGTAAATACTATCTGAATATAATGTGCAAATGTGATCACAGTAAAGCTTATATCTTCACCGGATGTTTCTCCATTCTGCATTGGTTGTGAAGTGTGAAACCAAGCTAATTTTCATAACCTCCAAGGTTTAATTGAGCAATGCATGATACGATATGACTTGTAGCCTGTACCAAGGGTATTTCATCATTACTGTTGTAAGCAATTGTAAATAGCCATGGATATAAACAAATAAAGTATCACAGAAATGCGTATCCTGTCATCCTTCATTTTGAAATCATTGTACTATGTTCTGTTGTCACATCTATTTGTGTGCATAAAACCAACAACTTGGAGAGGTGGGGTATTAATCAGCAATCGGTGCGGTAGCTACGGACTGCATCTGTTTGGAGTTGGCCAGATCCCAGGATCCTTGCTGAGCACCTCCAGTTTGTACAGAACTGTTCATCACGGTCTGGTTATTCTGTACTCCTGTCATCGCGGTCTGGTTACTCTGTACTCCTGTCATCACGGTCTGGTTACTCTGTACTCCTGTCATCACGGTCTGGTTACTCTGTACTCCTGGCACGTTGTCTGGGTTCAGATAATTGTATGGTGGCGGTATAGCACTGCCTGTGTAGGGTGTAAGACCAGAACTATCAGATGGGTAAGATGGTGGGTAGGCAGGCTGTACAATCCCTGTCGGGTTGCTGCTCTGATAGCCGGATTGCATAAGTTGGTACTGCTGGTTGTAGTAGCCAGGTTGCATGGGGCCTGACTGGTTGTTGTAGTAACGGGGTTGTGCAGGTTGATTGGTGCCGTTGTTATAGCCTTGTAACTGTGTGGTAGTACCTGTAATTAAAATGTATCATTCAATGCTGGTATGCATTTCTACAGGCATTTTATGTAGTGTGTGTGTGTGTTTGTGTGTGTGTATGTCTGTGTGTGTGTGTGTGTGTGTATGTCTATCTCTGTATGTGTGTGTATGTCTGTGTGTGTATGTGTGTATGTGTGTGTGTCTGTGTGTGTGTGTGTCTATGTGTGTGTGTGTGTGTGTGTGTGTGTATGTCTATCTCTGTATGTGTGTGTATGTATGTGTGTATGTGTGTCTCTGTGTGTGTCTGTGTGTGTGTCTCTGTGTGTGTGTGTGTGTATGTGTGTGTGTGTGTGTGTGCGTATGTGTGTATGTTCATGTGTGTGTATGTGTGTATGTATGTATGTGTGTGTGTCTGTATGTATGTTTTATGTATGTATGTATGTATGTATGTATGCATGTATGTGTGTATGTTTAAATGTGATGACATGATGGTAGACATTTTTGCGAAAGGCACATGTTATTGCACAATTTATATCGTGAATTCCAGTTCGTCAATTTATATACTGAACTTTAAAAGAAAAGCGAATCTAGTTAACAATTTCAAATTTTGAAGTTATTTTGGAAGATTAAAACATGAGAATCAGAATATAAACGGTTACTTTGGGATAATGTCTTATTCTCGTGTTTTTAAATAAGCCGTACACGTGTATGTATCATCCAGCGGGGACGTCAAGGGGACATTTGACCCTCCCCAATAATCTGCGGCGCCCTTTTTGTACGACAATATGGGCTTACAATTTGCATGTTTTACATTTATTGAGTACGTTGTAAGAGCCCTTCAAGTAGTGATGACGCCACTATTCTGTCTCGCACCCTCCCACCCCCACCCCACCAATATATAAACGGCTGCGACGGCCCTGTGATCAGAAACATTTGCGACCTTAAACGTCTTGTTGCATTATGTACTTGAAATAAAGTAAACCTTATCATGAAGGTTTTGTGTATAAAAGATCATATAATTTTTAATGCCATCAGTCTTCAAGCGATTTGAAGTAAAAGTCAAATAATAATTATGACAGTTTTAACGAGAATGAGACATTGAACAACATAAACCAGGCGATTGAGTGTGTGTAGTAAATTCCCTGCACATGTAATGTCCTTTATCAACTTTGCACATCTCTAGACTATATGTGCCCAGTAACAGCATCTAGTAGCACTTTAGTCAAATCTGAACTTTAGTTGGACATGTTTAGGATGAGCTTCAAAAATGTTAAAATAGTGTTCACTTTGGGCAATAACTATTTCATCGATTGCATATAGTTCTAATGGATTTCATTAACTATTTTAGTGAATGCGTGGGAAGGTTTCATAGTTAATTTATTTATCCCAATAATGGTAGCACAAGGAATCAAAACCCTTTACTCTAATAAGTTACTAATATGGACGGAAATGATTGTAAAAGGTGTTACAATTCTGTTATGATTCAAATGTATTAATACTATTATTCGTAACTGTTTGCAATACAAAAAATTATGATTCTTTCACATAAAAAAATAATAAAACCGATTCAAATAAATTTCGTGAATCTTTTGTGGTTCAGTATACATTTTCCATGTTTCTTGTAATGCTAAATTTAACTTATTAACATTTCTGGATTAGGGGTCGTAAAATAACACTACTAGGAAGTATGATATTGTTTTAAATAGTAACATGATCACTCTACACACTATACTAATATGTTTGTTTGTCGTCGAGGCTCGCCATGTTATAAACATAAACGTGGATACATGTGATTTGTATGTTTAAGAAAAGTGTTACCCGTGTACACGACTGTGATTTTACTGTCGTGTGGTTGTATAACTCGTCCTCGCATTGCCTTCTTCTTCATGCAGATACATACCACAGCCACCACCACGCCAACAACAATCAGAACTGCGACTACGATCCCAGATATCTCGGAAATCCTGGAAGAACAATTTACAATATGTTGCCGATATTGTTAAAGATTCTAGAAATCACGGAAATCCTGGAGTAATAATTTACAATAATGTTTCCGAGACTGTCTAAGAATCTAGAAATCACAAAAATCCTGGAGTAACAATTTATAATAATATGTTGTCGAGATTGTCAAAGGTTCTAGAAATCACGGAAATCCTGGAAGATCAATTTGCAATATGTTGCCGAGATTGTCAAAGATTCTAGAAATTAGGAAATTCCTGGAAGAACAATTTGCAGTATGTTGCCGAGATTGTCAAAGATTCTAGAAATCAAGAACATCCTGGAACAATTTACACTTATCGAAATATTCAAAGATTTAAAAACCAGAGACGGACATTGCTGATCCAAAAGATTGCAGATATTAAGGATATCAAGAATAGCAAGCAGAGAGAGAAAGAGGGGGTGGGTGGGTGGGAGGGAGGGAGGGATGGAAGACAGACAGACAGACAGAGAGAGACAGAGAGATACTGAGATTATGTAGGAAATATTTGAGTTTACCCCACTGTGAAGCGGCAGCAATATCTTGAGTACAGAGTACCACAGCATGATGATGAGCAGTAGAACAGACTTGTAGAATAAAGTGTGTAGCTAAATTTCGTACAGTATTTCCCCGCCTCTGTCTCTGAAATAAAACAAAACATTAACATTACCTTATCAAGGTAGTTTTAGCTAAATTTATTAAAGTATTTCCCCGCCTCTGTCTCTGAAATTAAAAAAAAAACATTAGCATTACCTCGTCAAGGTAGTTTTAGATAAATTTATTAAAGTATTTCCCCGCTTCTGTCTCTGAAATAAAAAAAACCATTAACATTATCTCATCAAGCCAGTTTTAGTTAAATTTATTAAAGTGTTTCCGCCTCTCTCTCTGAAATTACAAACATTAACATTCCCTGATCAAGTTAGTGTGTAGTTAACTTTATAATCTACATCCCGCAATATTTTGTTTACAGTTCCTCGTTTAAATTTAAATTTAATGTCCTGGGATTTTTTATCTTTAAATTTTACAGTATATACTTTTCAACTAGACAGCTAAAATATAATAAATAAATAAATCAGCAAAACAACTTTGCCTGTATATATTTTCCTGTTACATGCATTATAATTATCACAATACAATACAACCGAAATATCAGCTGAAATAAACTTTTCACTCTTCACTCGGGTTTTATTTTTATTATTTTTTTTTGGTAGGTTTTTGTTTGGTTTTGTTGTTGTTTTTGGGGAGTGCTATTCTTTGTTCTTTTTTTTTTCTTTTTTTTTTTTTTGGTATTAACTTGGTTGGATAGCAATCATATTTACAAAACATTCAACTGCATGTTTTATCAAAAGCAGGAATGGTAACAGTTAACTGGTACAGTTTCTATCATAATTAATTTATTCTTTACATTTCACGCAAATATTGTTATTAAAAATTAAATAATTTATTTTGAAATAAAATAAATTGTATTCAGACATTTAATATACTACATTTGTATAACAAGACGTATAAAAGTTGCACTCTAGGAAAATAGTATGTAATGACTCAAAAATTATCGGTTATTGGCTGTCACGGGTGGTAGTTTTGCAACTGGCGACGGCTACTACAGCAACACAGACTGCGTTTTCATTAGCAGCAAGGGAGTTAACTACGCTTTTCCAGACAGAACAACACATACCACTCTTTTTTACATACTGTAGTGGATTGCGATACATTCGCATAAGAGATAAAATTTATAAAATATAATCCAAACCAGGATTTTCAGGGTAACATTATAATATAGTGTATTTTATATAGTATATTAAATATGAATAAAGCTCAGAAGTAAACATGTAGAATGTAAGTTGCTGTATTAGACTGCTACATTTAACAATACATTAAATAACAGTTACAGGCGGGACAACTAGACGCGTGGACTAAAACATACTCATCCAGGGTTCAGTGATCAAAGTTAGAAAAAACATTTATAATACATATTGTATATTGACAATTAAAAATGTTATGGTAGTATGGTGACATCACCATTGGTAACAATGAAAGGTAAATGTGTAACAAATGAAACTAATTAATCTTGCCTGACTGCGTCTAATTAGAAGTCAACGCTGTCCAATAGATGGTCGATAATAGGCCTAATTAACTAATTTGGCTTTTAAAAAAAAGAATATGTACACATCAGTGCCGGCGCATCCGTTTAAATATTGATGGGGTAAAACTGAATAGGGGCGCCATCAGCGAGTGACATGTTTATATATTTTAGGGCACCTATTGTTTGTAAAAAAGTGCACCGCAGATTATTGGTGGGGAGGAATTGTGGGGAATGCACCCTTGCTCCCCCACCCCCGGATGCGCCTGCGCTGTACAGTATCAACATCACAATCATGTTATAGTTCGTAACAGTGGACTGTGACAGTTATATCGATTCTTCCTGTGATTCAGAAACATACAAAAAGAAGCAATCGATTAAAAAGCCATCATGCCAACAAAAGACGTATTCAGATATTAATGAGTGCTATATGGGCCTAGAGTTTGATTTGTCTGGCAGGATAATGGCTGCTTCGTCCTCACAACAAATCTCTCTCCGTGTTAATGATCTCTTTATAAAATACTATCAGAAAGGTTACAAGGTGTTATGTCAAAGAAATTACACTGAAAAACATTTTTTTTAAATGTTTGTGTGATCCTGTTCACCTGTCCACTAAGCCTTGTAGAAAATTTACTTTGAGTTGGAGCCGACACAGATATTAAAAGTATTATGTCTCGACTAAGATTAGATCCCAGTACCAACCAACCTCGAGTTTATTGGTTTAATTACTACGTCAGCGACATTACGTGATGTCAGAGAATTAGACTCTCCCTGATGATGTTAGCCCACTACATGTATAGTGTATCTCCCAGTGTATATAAATAAATAATAGAAAATCTTCTAACAGAATTGCACAAATATCACACTATTATAACGCCCAGAGTTTTGTGTGACATTTCGTAAACTTTTCGTAACGAACACTTACCTGTAAATAGCATGAGGAAAATCATCCAGAAAGAATTATGAGTCGTATTAACCACCATTTTACTTAGCATGTCAACTAAACATCTCTGATCATATAGAGCAAACAGAAGACATCCTCATAAAGTTGTTTACTGGTTACCAAGGTGAACTGTGGGATTAACACTAGTGCTCAGTGCAGTGGTACTGTTGCATTATTTAATATCACATTCTGACGCGGGACATTTTCCTTTAGTGACAAGCATGGCAGCATTAACGATTTTTGTTTTGTGATTCTTAATTCAAAAAATATAGATTAATTCATTCTTTATTGTTATAATGCTAAACACAATACTTGTTAACCATATACCATTACAGTACTGGAAAGCAAGTGATTAGGAAGTATAATAATATTATATGGGCCAGCAAGGGGCATCCCCACCTCCCCAATAATCTGCGGCCTTCTTGTTTTGCGATATTAGGCGCCCTAAAATATATAAATATGTCACTGAATGATGGCGCCCCTATTTAGTCTCAACGCCCCCCCCCCCCCCCACACACACACACCCCTCACACACACACACCAATATTTAAACGGCTGCGCAAGTACTGAATATGGTTTTAAAATGTAAAGCCTTTCAGCTCATGGTCTTGCAGAAAGAGTTGGGGTGTATTTGGAAGATGGACGATAAAACAACGACATGCAGCGTTCCATCTTTTTTCTAAGATAGTTCAAAATTTAATGACATTCAGTGTGTGGCAGTAAAAACAATATAAATGCACCGTTACCGCATACCGTGCGCCGCACACTGAACTCTGAATTGGAAGAGATGCGTGCGTTGCGGCAATAATAATAATAATAAATTATTATTATTATTATTATTATAAAAGAAAAATGAAAATTATCTCCAATGAGATCATTTACATTGGGTGTGTGCGCTGCATTTCGGCCCTTGCATCTGTGGCTAAATTGGGCCCGATCCCAGTTGTTTTCAATAGGATTCAATTTAAATACACTTCTATTTTTCAGAAGAACGTATGTATCCGTTATGTGTTTCGCAAAATCACTGACACCCAATTAAAATCCATTTAAACTGTGAATCGAGGTTGAACAATAAAAACTCGGGCCTTGGTGTAGCCTACATGGCTGTAATTAAAAGGATGCAAGTATATTATTCTGTGCCATTTTACTGTAAAAAAAAAAATCTAACAAAGGTACGTAAATCCAGTAACCTACCAGTTTCATGGATTACCTCCCGTAGATATTTTTTTTGTTTTTGTTTTTTTTGTTTTTTGTTTTAAACGTTATTTCTAAATAAACAAACCTTTTAGAATTTTATTCTTTAACAATCTGGTCAAGAGTATTTTTTAATATGGGAAATATCAATAAAGGCTCTGTTAATCTGTATTTGGCGAGCCATAACTACAGTGCCGGATTTACTTGGTAAGGCACTAACTAATACATTTTGGAGAACCTTTGTTAAAAAGTTACATCAGAAGGTTTTACAAAGGTGCATACTAAAACAGGACATCGGGTCGTTACAAAAAACAAAACAAAAAGTAATAAATAAATAAAAACCTGAAATTCTGTGAGGCCCCTGTTGATTGTGAGACCCTAAGCTTTAGCTAAATCCGGCACTGCATAACCATCTGTTATATCCAACCGATGAGCCCATGATATAATTATTATATCCTATATTACCAGAAATAATTTTACAAATTTCCATGACATAAATATGCAAATTATATAACAATTTGCAAATTTCCATGACATAAGTATGCAAATTATATAATGATATGCAAATTACGAAACTAATGTTGCTTACAAATATGGCTGCATTTGACGCCTGGTCCTTTTTTTTTTTTTTTTTTTTTTTGTTAACAAAAAGGAAATACATGTACGAATATAATCATAAATGTGGCATTATCTGTCAATACGCTATAAGTTATAACATGGGGTAGAATATAGCTTTTATTTGATAGGAGCACATCTAATAGCATTGATAAGAGCTATCGAATCCTCTTTCCGAATCTTTGTGTTGAATTCCATGTGGGATTATTAAGAATCCACAGCGCTACTCCCTTCTCGTGTTCTAACCACGTCCTTATGGAAGAAGTACAAATCACAGTACACCCTTTCAAATTACAGGCATTTCTTGCCATATAGGACTAAAGATTACATATGATTTTATTGTTAAAGAAACGGCAAGCCCACAAAAAGAAAACAACACACAAAGTCATTGACTTTTCTAGACACAGTTATTAAGTATTATATTTTGAGTATCGTATAGTGTTTGCATTATCCTGATATTTATATATTCTGTTTTACTCTTTGTCATTGTTGACCATGATGTAATTTATTTATTGCTGAACCGATGAGCTATTAAATAAAAGAAATGAATTGAAATATTGAACTCTGGGAAATGAGCGCTATATAGGCTAAACCACGCACGGGTCCAACCTTCTCTACTTATCTATCAACCCCTTATTGAATTCCAGGATCATCTACTGGAAACAGCATGTAGTTAAAATATCCACACTGCTTAAGACTTTAATGTTTTATAAACGTGTAGGCCTATTTTATAATCCATTTTCACATTTTCAAACTTTAAAATTAACTGGAATAAATGGCAGTCTTCAAAACACAGCATGATGAAAGGTGAAAGAAAAATGAGGACGAACAAATCTTTTTTAAAAGTTAACGACTCTAAGTATTCAGTCTTCATTCCAAGTAAATAGTTTACAAATATAGACAAGAAACCAAAAATACCTTTCAGTAAAAGGCCAACAACCGCTGAAAATTAGTTTTAAAATCCGTCAAACATGCTAATAGGTCACATTTTGGGGTATACAGTATATAGCAAATTATTTTCCATCATAACAATGTTATCTAATTTTTATTATTACATTTGTTTTCATTAAAACATCTTTATAAATATAGCTTTAGTGTTCTGATTTTTTTTTTTAATTATTGTTTTTTTTTTTTTTTTTTTTTTTTTTTTTTTTTTGAGTAGCTACAGACATTATAAAAAATGTATTACTATTGTGAAAATATTATAATTATAATGTATGAAAACAGGTAAGCACCGCATTTTAATCGTAACACAGCACAGTGTTAATCACTTGTATTTGTCAACTACTGTTATTCAAACACAAATCCGCTTACACAGCAAGTGGTATTTTATTTGCACTTTTTTTAACATCAAGTACGTACCAAGGCTTTTGATTGAGCACAGGTTAGAGAAACGCGAACAATTCACTAGCCTTGATATTTTGTGATTTGCACAGGTGCATGCCGTACGCAGGGCTGGGGGGTGCGACAGTTGCGCACGCTTACCCCTAAATCTGTCGAGGTCCGTAAAGGCACCCCCCCCCTAAAGAAAATCCTGTGTACGGGCCTGCCGGTGTGTGGATGGTACGTGTGTGGAATGATCTTCGTAAAACATGCCAACATCTCATTCACAAATTGGATGTAGCTGTTATTTGGCAAAATGATGGGCTCACGGAGTTTTGTCAGTCTGGAGTGCTACCAAATATGTTTCACCGTGGTGTCATGACGACTCAGCATTTCGTCGTTCACTGGATGGCGAGGCGAACGCTTTCAGTTACACATACAGCCCAAGAAGTGCTAGTATATTATTATTATTATTTTACCACACTCTTGCATTTCAGACATTTTAGGAGATATCTTGAGTTGTTACTTTATTTTAATGGCATACGTATTGTGAAAAACTGCTTCAACATGCTTTCAGATTGTGGTGTGCGGTATACGGCAATGGTGAATTCATGCTATATTTTGTACGGCCGCAACTGGATATATATGTATGTCTGTACCGAAGGTCGTCATAATATATTTAAATTGCATACCACATGCCACGTAGGACACACCCTACAACGAATACATGTGAAAGCAGCTATATTCTGATACGTAAAATTCTGACTGTTTTTTCACAGAATTCGGGCTACTTGGACAACATTCAGGTGTTTGGTATAAGGCAGATCGAAAGAGAACGGGTGTATTTTTCAGCTATATAATAAGACACTTCACTTGCATTAAATCAGCCAATGCTGTCCTCACCACACTGTTTATACACACCGGCCCTCACGACACTGTTTATACACACCGGCCCTCACGACACTGTTTATACACACCGGACCTCACGACACTGTTTATACACACCGGCGCTCACGACACTGTTTATACACACC
>JAULBS010012185.1:0-11087 GCA_032355785.1 Symmetromphalus regularis | reverse complement strand
ATTTTATATATTATTTCTTTATTATTAATTTATTAGTGGCGGATCTGAAGGGGCTCCGGTGGCCAACGGCCCCTCTAAAAATTGCTATTATAAATTTTGTATTATGTTTTGTATTATGTTTTTTAATGTTAAAGAATCTGAGGATTCTTTAGGCCCCACCTAAACCTCCGCCCCCACCCCAAATGGATTTTCTGAATCCGCAACTGATTATTTATTATTATTATTATATAAAAATATATATATATATTATTATTTTAATATTGATGGATAAGGTTTCGACCAAATTATAATCATTTAAAACTTAAAACTAGTGGTCGAAAGGCGTTCTGACTACTTTGGATCTGTCTATTGTATCAAGAACCAGTAACAAAAGGAAAGGAAAACTCCAAAACAGAAGACAATTCCTCAAAAACTAACAAAAATGTCCACTTTAGAAGAAAAAATTTCTTTTCACGAAAACATAGTATCAATTACTGAGACGTGTGCATTAATAACAGAACATATCACATTCGTAAGGCAGTTGTTAACATCCATTTAAGAAACATGAACAGTCAATTTTGAAAATAAATTGGCAATTTAAATAAGTTTAATAGCAAATACTAAAGAAACAATTCCTAAGCGGATGATTTTTCGTTCATAATATATGTTTTTGTCATAATCTTGCATAGATTTTCACTTTAGAGACTTTTCTTTTCATTAGTTACCAGGGCATGAATGTTGGCCATAACTCACAGAATGTCTTTTGGAACAGCATACCGCGGGGATTTCCCAGATTTTCACGTATTTCAATAAAATATAATACACTCGATGCATATATGCAAACATTAATACAAATTACATGTTAGAACCTAAGTATAACTTTAAAATGTATGCATATCTTAATTATGTATTTGCCAAAAATAAATAATCTGTAATATAGCTAGAGCATAGGCCTATTTTTTAATCTTAAACACTCGTATTTTAATTTATAAATTATTATTTTGTGTTTTCTTGTAATTTAGTTTTTATATTTAATTTACAATTTATAGCAATGCAATTTTACTAATTTTATACATTGCTTTAGAAACATTTTGTTTTTGCCAGGGGAAACTCATGTGGGTTTTTCCATTAATAGATAATAGGCAAACTCCACCTCTTCGTTTTATTACAATATTTAGACTAGCTTTCACGCAGGACAAATTTTGATGAAATTGACCACACGGATGCATAACCTTTAAAGCAGGTAATATATGAATGCAGATAAGATATATTATTATGCTGCATTATTGTATGTGGGAAGTATGGTGTTTATTTCTATTTTTAGCAATGATTCACCACGTAGGCATTAGGTCCTATCGCACATTATTATTATTATTATTATTATTATTATGTGTGTGTGGTGGGGGGGGGGAGGGAGTGAAACTGAGTTGGACGAATATGCAAATGGATGTATATCCAATGATAGATTAACATTTATAATTAAATAACATTTGCAGAAGTGACCCGTTTTCTTTTCTATTTTTCTTTATTTTTCTTTCTTTCCTTATTTATTTCATATTTTCTTTCTTTGTTTCTATGCTTTTTTTTCTTTCTTTCTTTCTTTCTTTCTTTCTTTCTTCTTCTTATTATTTTGGTATTTTCTTTCATTGTATCTTTCTTTTCTTTTCATTTGTTGTTGTCGTTGTTGTTGTTTGTTTTTATTTTTGTTTATTTGTTTCATATTTTTTTAATATGTTACAGCCAGTAGAAGAACAAACTGCATTTCGTATGGGAGAAACTCTGAGAACCACTGAGCAATACCACAACGGGCGAAATTTCGCATTAAAAAACTTAGAAGACAAGTAAGTAAACAGGAAATAATGTATTTTTGCTACATTGAATATTTGTTTATAAATAAAAAATAAAAATAAACTTATATAGAATGAAAATAATAGTTTAAAAATATTATTTTTATTATTGTTTATTATTATTATTATTGTTATTATTATAATAATTATTATTGTTTAATCTAAGGTACTTATTATTGTTATTACAACATCAATGTACATTATTAGCAGTATACTTTTTTTTCCATCTTGTCATTTTATCTATGTATATAATATTATTTTGTGAAATAACGTTCAGTACAAAGTTCAGTTCCAAGTAAATAACAATTAACGAACAATAAAATATACAGCATATATACATGTGTTTATTTAGGCAATGTTCCATAAACGAAATGAATACAGATGACTGATTAACTTATTACGTAACCGTATAAAACAGTTGCCTGTTGCCTTGATACAATTTGACATAACGCTATGTGGCTGAGGGCATAAAAGAGAGTCTCTAATTGTCTCTCAAGGGCAACCTAAGTTGACAATATACAATGGCGGTAGATAAGCAGATAATCTTCAAAATAAACTCACAAAATGGAGAAATTTACAATAAAGACCATGGATGATTTTGTTTCCAAAAATAGTATTAAAATTTACAAATGATCTTGGAAATGACACTTAAATTTCTTATGTAATATTATAAAATGCTGAAAACCATGGTAACGTGATTAGACTTTCATCTGACATAAACAATCACTTTTCATTATTCAGTTGGGTGTACGTTTAAGCAGGGCCGGATTTAGACCGGGGGTGGGGGTGGGGGCACTTCAGGTTCGAGAGCTTCTCAACATAGAAATTGAATCAAATGACAAATTAAATGAACTAAAATGAATGAATAGAACTAATTTTATAATTATTACATTTTTTAATAAAGGAAGTTCTTTGTCTGGGTGGCCCATTTGGCAGGGGGCCTGTTAATTGTTGTCTTTATAAATCCGGCCTTTCATTTAAGGCAGGTTTGACTGTGTGTGTCTGTCTGTATGTGCGTGTTTGTGTGTGTGTATGTGTGTGTATGTGTGTGTGTTTGTGTATGTGTGTGTATGTGTGTATACGTGTGTGTGTGTTGAGTGTGTGGTGTGTGTTTCTGTGTGTGTGTATATATATATGTGTGAGTGTGTATGTGTGTGTGTCTGTGTGTGTGTACATGTGTGTGTGTATGAGTGTGTCTGTGTGTGTATATATGTGTGAGTGTGTCTGTGTGTGTGTGAGTGTGTGTGTGTGTGATTAAAATATAAAGTACGAAGGCATCACCATTCTACAACTGAGTATTTTAACTATAGTAAAATGTATATAAATCGGTCACTCTCACTTTTTATATGTTATATTCAGATGGTTATATTGAAGGACAAATGCTGTTAGTCACCAATGCTACATCAAGTGGAAAAATTAGTCTGTTGATCATATTTTAGAAATATAGACATATAATCATCTTATTTCATTACATAGTAAATAGCAAATACTGGAGCAATCGCACTTGGATGAAGTTATCGTCTGCTACGTGTGTGTATGAAGAATTTAGAAATGCATACAGTCAATATATCAATAGTTTTAAAATAATAATTATAAATAAATAAATATGCTATCTGCTATTTCTGCAACCAAGAGTTATTACGTTTTTATCAGTACTGCCACTTTAGCCATTTTGAATTTTTAAAAGTTCGAAGCAAAGATATGATATTAGCCATTTTGGAATTTGATAATGATAGTGTGTAAAATATGCAAATAACAATTTGTAAAATAAAAGAAACGTTATGAGAACTGATTACAGAAACATCAATTTGTTTTAAGAGTGTAATTTTATTACTAAAATATATCAAAATGTTAATGTCAATGCTTTATCTTTTTGTTTTATTTTCCAGTCCAGGCTGAAAATAATAGTTATTACTGTAGCTCAAAAATACGTTATGAAGAAAAGTGTTCATACTATTGTTTATCCAAGTTCCTCCGCCGTTGATGGATCTTCAAAACGATCACGTTTCGGATTTGATGACGCTCTGGATACTGATATCTGTAATCAAATTAAACCTGCTGTTCAGTCGTCGAGTATTTCTTCTGGATCATTTCCTTTCACATCAGCGTTTTCAAATTCTGAGATATGGTCCTTTGATCCAAGTAGTTCCTGGTATTCAAGTAAAATGACAAAAAATCCTTCTTCAAAATGGACGCCATTCGGTTCAAAATCATTGGAGTTATCTTCAAGTTCTTCAAGTTTGGAATCACAGAGTTTATCTTTTGCCGAGATATCTTCATCCATGGAGACACTAATGCTCTCCTCGGATTTCGAAAATAGTGATGATGTGGTTAAAACTTTGGCTCCGGAAATATACGAAGCGAACTCGGAATCCAGAAAGAGTAGGAGCATCATGCCTCTGTTGAAGCAGGAATTAAAATCAAAAATACAACTCGGAAGACTGAAGGCTGGGAAGGAGGAACTCAAAGTTGATTTCACACCTTCTCAACATAAAGTAAATATATTTGGATATTTTGTTGACTTATGAGTAAAATACCCTAATAACCGATTCTTAAAAAAGGATATTTCATTTTTTTTTATTATCAATATATATTTTTTAATAATGTTTTTTTTTTTTTTTTTTTTTTTTGGTTGAGTGACGGGATCGTTATATGCATATAAGTGAAATGTGTAAAGTAATTTAAGCACACGTAATCTCCATACGAAGGTTTGGCTATGATTATTGCAATTGCTGCTATACTAATGGTGGAAGAGGGTAGTCTTCGCAATTCCCAAAAATTACAGTCATCACCGTTCAAGTATCTACCTCAGCAAAAAAAAAGAGAATAATAAAGAAAATTAAAAGAAATGAATTTGCATTTTTTAAAAGTAGTTAGAAAATAATATTTGTTAAAAACCTAATATTAATCAAACATACTGTATTTGCGATACATGGTTTGCAGAAGAAACCTATTGAGATGTTACTTTCTGATAAGAAGCACAGGGTCTTTTACATGCACCTTCACAGAGATAAGATAGCACATACCATGACCTTTGTTACTTCAGTCGTGGATCACTATCTGGAACGAGAACTAATCCAAAGGGGTTTTCCGAAGGGGATATATCCGACTTCATTGCACCTTATGGGAAAAATCTGATATCCAAATAAATTCACTGATTTATGTATACAAATTTAAATCAATACAGTTATGTTTGATGGATTTGAGTGACAAGCAGAGCTCATATTTATTTTGATTGAAAGACGTGTACACATGGTCTTGCTTGCATCATGTCTGTCTGGGAGGTAGCCGCAGTGAAATCTAAAAGTCTCTACTACATATTTTATAGATGTCATTCAAGGAGTTGACGAAAAGGGAAAGAACACGAGAGCAACATCGAATGTCTGCTTTGAGATCACGAAATAAACAAAGACAACATGAACAGCAAATTCAAAAGGTTGTATTTATTTTCTAAATAAGGTCCAAGCACGATATCCTGGGCACACGTCTCAGCTTCCTGTGCAGTCTGTCCAGGACAGAGGTTTGTGTTAGTAGGAGAGACGAAACCCGCTGCCGCCATGCGGCTATTCTTATCGATAGGCAACAAGGGATCTTTTATTTGCACTATCTCACAGACAGGATTCCACATACCACGGCCTTTGATTAACCAGTAGTGGACCCAGTGACACTGTGTTGGACCCGTACTGAGATTTAAAATCCCATGCCTCGACTGAGATTTGATCCCAATACCTACCAGCCGCTAGTCCGATAGTTTAACCACTGCTATTAATTCAAAAGGTTAAAGTTTCAGCCAATCACTGTACCACTTTCTTGCCAGCCAATCACTGTAATGAATCACTGCCTTCCCGTCTCGCAGTGTTTTACTCTGTCTGGTCTTTCTTGCCAGCCAATCATTACATTATATCACTGCCTTTCATTGTCTCATTAACCAATCATTGCCATTCTCGCTGTCAACTGTTAATCACAGTAATATTAATCAAAGGTAATACAGGTTTTACATACAGGCCGCTGTGGTGTAGTAGTAGTCGTAGATCATTAAACATTTACAAGATGACATTTAAATGTTTAATAAGCAACATGTTGGAAAACTGTATTTTGGTGATTAAGTGTTATAGAACAACTTCAAACTGGCAAATTTAGGGCGCATTCTGGCTCCAAGGGATCGATAGATCAACTGTGTGTTTATTTCTTTTATCTAGAGATACGAGGAGGTAGATTCCATAAACACCAAGTTGCTGGAACAACGAAGAAGACTGAGGTTTGAGAAAGATACGCTGTTTACTACAATCCTTAATCACCTCCAGAAAGAGTGTCAAGCAACCAGTCGAGACGACCATTTCAAACGTCTGATGTCGCTCACAGCTTCATACCTTTAATAAATGAAATTTTAAAGAAACTTTTCAATAAAAAACAAACCTGTATTATTGTTCTGACATATTAATAATAACCAATTGTTACTGTCTTTGTTTGTTCAAACCATGGTGACGTTAACAACGTGTTAGTGGAATACTTGAAATTCAAATTTTAGATAATTGCAAATAGTAACTGTGTAATAGAAAGTGATGTTGAATCTTAATTTAGATATTGTGTATTTTGCTGCTGTTTATTATCCCTTTTAAAAATAATTATATTTACTTTGCACAATATATAGAAGTCACTTAATTCATCCATTTTTCCTGCGAGAAGAAAAATTGCTCATATAAAATTAGTTTTCTAAAAAGGGGGAGAAGCTGTCCTACAAATTACAGACCAATTTCACTAATTAACTGTGTCGAGAAAATATATGAAAAAAAGTATTTAAGCACCTTTACAACTTTTTTGTATATCTAACAATCTTTTTTATAATAAATTCAATATACTTACAGCTCCAATCGCAGTGCTTTATTTTAGTTAATTGAATTGTACAACAAAATATCTGAGTCGCTTGATAAAAAGGCATACTTTTGTGCTGTCTTATGTGACATGTCTAAGGCATTTAACAGAATATGGCACAGAGGCCTAATTTACAAACAAGAACGTTACGGTATAACAGGGCACCTACTAAAATGGATAGGAAATTATATATCAAACAGAAGACGGCGAGTTTATTAGTTCCTTATCCAATTATGGTACATTAATGGCTGGTATACCACAAGGCTCAGTACTAGGTTCCTTTCTGTTTTTAGTCTATATTAATGACCTTGTTGTGGAGATTAATTATATAACTAGACAATTTGCAGATGACATTAATATAACAGTAGGCTATCATCAAATTTTTTAACATTTATATAATCTAATTTGAATGAAAATTTACAGAAACTTCACAAATGGTGAACACAATGGCTAGTCTCGTTTAACCCAGAAAACATGAATAATTATTTTGGTTCAAAACCTGTCAAGATAACTCAGACTCATACGTACTTAGGCTTAACTTTTACCGACAATGGAAAATGGACGAATCATATTCAGAATAATTATATGCAAATCAGAGTCATCTATGATTTCTCTACTAAGAAAATACAAATATTCACTAGATCGAAAACTATTAATACAAATAAATACAACTTTTATTCGTCCGGTACTTGAGTATGCATCTGAGGTCTGGGATAGGTGTTCTCTATTAGATGCTGAGTCTAGAAAAGATCCAACTTGAAGCAGCAAGAATAATAATCGTTTACGTCCAGAAACTCTTTATACTTAGAAACAGGATTGGCCACACTGGCGGAACGCCGAAAAGCAAAAAAAATATGCACCATGTTAAGAATATTGAGCGGAATGGCTCCTGAGTTTTTATCTAGTTCAATACCATCTATGTCGACCAACGAGTCCATTATAGATTACGAAACGAAAACGATATATCTATCCCATTCGCTAAAACAAACTTATTAAAAATATCATTCATTCATTCTACAGTTGATCTTTGGAATAACCTGAATGCAGAAGTTCGAAATTGTAAAGGAATATCATCTTTTTAAAAGGGGGTAGCAGAATATGTACATAAAGTACCAGAATATTATATTAGTGGAGATCGAAAAGTAAATATTTTACATACCCGATTAATAGTTAGACATGCATGTAGCATTCTGAATGTGGATTTATATCGTTGTAGTCTTAGCATGGATCCTTTGTGCATTTGTGGAAATCGCTTTGAAAATTGTTACCATTATTACTTTGAATGTAAATTGTATGAGCAGCAAAGCCAAATTCTTTTAAATTCTGTAAACAGTTTTCAAACAGTCAATTTACTAGTATTATTAAATGGAAGAAGTTTATTAAATGATAACACAAATAAAAAAATATGTTCATAAATATATCAAACAAACAAAATGATTTAATTGATTAACTGATTCATTGAATAATAATAATAATAATAATATCTGACACAATCTCTCAATGGAATGGAGTTGCGGCACCTTTAGATATTAATCATTAATGTTGGGCTGTCTGACTGAAAAAGATTAAATTAACAATAAAATAAATATACTGATATATCATTAAACTTTTATTACTGTTCTGTCTCTTCTTTTTTCTTCCTTAATTTATATCTTATCTCATATTTATAGCACGAATGTTCTTACCTTTGTTTTCCTTTCTATTAGAATTTTCACCGTTAAATTTGAAAAAAAGAACATTGTTGTCGCCAATAGTACTTTTATTATTTTTTTATATTATGTAACTAGGATAGGGCCTCATAAGTCTCATAAGTTGTGCCCAATCCCTTGTGTGTTTCGTATGCAATAAAATACATTTCATTCAAACAATTTAGAACACTATTTCATTCTACACAATACCTTTTCGTCTTTTTAAAGATTATTTCGATTCCACCTAAAATTCATTATTAATCTTTTTAAAGAAACATTTTTTTAAAATAAAATTATTTTTCGTCTTTAATATATTATTTCCCCTATTTTAAAAGCAAGTGCCTTACATATATTAATATTTGTCTGATATTTAATAATGTATTGAAACAAAACTCAGTTTATTGTGAATAACTTTATCTAATACATGTAACTGATAATTAATAATAAAGTATATAATCAGTATTTCAATATAATTTTGTTAATTTTATAAATAGTTTCTCTTTATACATCTGTATTTGTCCAGTGCTGTCGGGGGTGGAGGCATAATCTGTGGCGCCTTTTTTTTGCGACAATAGGCGCTCTAAAAATTTTGCATGTTTTACATTTATTGAGTACGTAGTAGGCGCCCTTGATGTGACTGATGGCGCCCCTATTTAGTCGACCTCCTCCCCCAATATTAAGCGGCTGCGCTGGCCCTGTGACAACCCATGTTTTCTTCCTTTGCATGGATTGATATTTTATATAATAAATATATTAATTATAAAGCAACCAATAGCTGATGTTTATTTATTTATTTTATTTTATTTGTTGTACCTAAGTTTATTCCCAAGACTAAAGTCATCGCTGTTGTTTATTAACACTTTTATCGAGGGATAATTATATTTACGTAACAAAATATATAGAACAATCTATTTCTTTCTACTTAATACTTTTTTTTTTTTTTTTCATTATAACATCTTTTATATCAATCGTTGTCAGTTAATAAGGCTGTATCTATAATACCCGTGAACGGCATTACTGTATTCAATTTAAACATTGCTATAATCACACAGTTCCTCTTAGCTTCGCAAGGGCAGTCTGTGAGGTGGATCGCAAACTGTCGCTAAGCAACAAGTGCGCAGTAATGATTGGGGATTCCCCTGTGGACCTTCCAAGGTGGTTCCCCTAATGGAAATTTCCTACTAGATCACGCCATTTTATTTGCATCTGTTGCAGGTCCGGAATTAATATTATATAGATGATATTAATAATTTATCAAAATTATTATTATTGATATATTTGAATTAATAAATAAAAATATCCCATATACAATTAATAGAGAAATACAGTGGCAAATGCTTTTAAAAATGAAACATTATAAAAATAGTAATTATCCGCTATTAATAAAATAAATAAATGCAAATCAATACAAATAAATAAATAATACAATTTTGTATGTGTTGCAATTAATTGTAATTTATAATATAAATGAATAGCGTGTGAAATAAAATATTAATGTTTTTTTTGTTTTTTTAATAAATGAATAAAGTGCGTTTTAAATGTTATTTTGTAACTAATATCGTTCCTGTTATCATATGTACTGTATTTGTGAAATAAAACATGTTATTAAAAATAAAATGAAAGAAGAAGAAGGCATATATATAATGTATATATATGTAGGCCTATTAATATATTTTAAAATAAATAATTATAATAATGCATTAACTGTAATGTATAACTGACGTTTTCAGTAATCTGATGTAAAGCATTTGTAAACTAATGAAATAATTTGTACAGTTCAGTGGCGGATCTAGGCGGGGTCCCACGGACCAGGGCGTCCCTAAATTTTGCGATTTAAAAAATGTATTATTTTTTTATTAT
Source organism: Symmetromphalus regularis (assembly GCA_032355785.1). Classification (NCBI taxonomy): domain Eukaryota; kingdom Metazoa; phylum Mollusca; class Gastropoda; order Neomphalida; family Neomphalidae; genus Symmetromphalus; species Symmetromphalus regularis. Next base: position 841 of record JAULBS010012185.1, on the reverse strand, counting down.
TTTACTTATTTTTCATATGAAAAAAAAAATTACTTTATGTTTTTATCGTTAAAGAACCCGGCATCATATTATTGGGGACCCCCTAAATGGATTTTCTATGACCGCCACTGCATTTAAATAGAGATTTGTTACTAATGTGAGCTACTGGGTTTTCCCTCAGCTCCTGGCAGACATGTATGTTGCAACATTGCACAAATCATGTTCATAACAAATTTCTCACCTATTGTTTAGAGAAAAGTATAGTGACCAATCGGATACAAAGAGATACCAGGTAATATGTGGATTTATGAGAGGCTAGGAGGTTTAAAACGCCATCAAGCGCGAGTCATTCCGTTCTATTTTTAGCTATGATTCATATTGCGTATGTTGATGGACAGGTTGCTTTTGTATTTTATTTTTTTGCTGTTATATTCTGACCGTCGATACATGGAATTTAGAACATATGTTTTATTAAAATGTGGTGGTTAACGATACATTTGAACAGAAGCAAACAATAATATGGCCATTGCTGTAACGTAGTCAGAAAGTAGCTAGGTTCGCTCAGATGGAGACTGGGGGTGGGGGTCACCCACCTTAGCCTAAGGTAGATAACAGATAAATGTGAAGGGATGGGGTGGATGGGGGAGAGATGCGACGGAATTATATGCACTTAATCAAGATGTTTTCGCTTAGCCAGCTGAGGTTGACTTGGTCATGCAGTTCAGGGGCGTAGCGAAATCCGGACGGGGGTTGGGGGGTCGAATATGAACAGAGTGGACCTCTTTTATTTTTCTATTTGCACTGTGTTAATAATAATAATAATTATAACGATGATAATAATAATAACATATCTATATATCCA
>JAULBS010012174.1:0-11087 GCA_032355785.1 Symmetromphalus regularis | reverse complement strand
TAATTAATTTCCAAACAAAGAATTAATTTTAAATATAAACATTTGATTTGTCCATAGAAATACTTCAATCAACTACTATACTAACATAAGCACCACATCTCGCTTATTATCAGTGTTTTAAAAATAATAATGAATTATGGTCATGGATCAATAAATCGAGAAAAAAGAATGGCTTTTTTCCGTTGAAGGTGTAACGTATATATTGCGAGTCACATGACGGGTGTATTCCCCAGCTAGCGTTTATTTCAAAACATCTGAATATTTTTGTATCTGCAAAACATTTCGTACCAATTTATTTCAACCCACTTTGTTTTTGGCCCCATTATTATTTTGAAAATTATTTATTATTTTTTTAACAGTTACCATAATTACCCTGATATTTACACTGTAACTGTTTTCTATCAATATCAGATGGGGAAAAATTAAGAAACAAAATTTATATTACCTAAATAATAATCTTTACCAGTATTTCTCTTTATTGTATCAATGTAACACTTAACCATGTCGTCTTATCACAATATCAAAGATCACAGGGGTCTATAATGGAAACATCCTCCTCACTTTTTGGACAGAGGGGGGTGTTCCATCCCCCCCACTTTTTTGACGGTGGTGTTCCGTGCTCCCCACTTACAGGAAGCAATTTTTGCCCTTGCCCTTGCCACTGATAATAATAATAATAATAAACCCAACCTATTAGTATTACTGAAATATCAATGTTTGTATTACATATACCAGTGTTGGAAATTCATTGAGAATTGAGGTGGTCACCAGGGCCCCGAACTTTGAAAAGTTGGTGGACCTACCTTTTTTTACAAGTATTACCTACCTGCAAGTTGTTTATTAATTTTTTTGGTATGGCAAATAAACTCCAGAAATATAGGGTTTTCATTCATCCAAAAATATGGAGTGTCCATGGACTCATGAGAGAAGATGTGGATAGTCCAAAACAAAATTTAGAGAGTCCATTGTGAATTATGAAGAGTCAATATTTGAAATTGAAATTATATACCCAATACAATATGTATATTGTCATGTACAACAACTGACAATACAAAAATATTTGCTATTAAATATAGTTTTATTTCATAATCAAAGTTCATACTGAAATATATCTTCTTTTTTTCACTCCATTATTACAACTCAATGCAGGTTTAAAGTTGCATAGCTAAAAATATTAGTGGTCAACATATAAATAGTTTGTTGCTAAACGATTACCAAATATTTTTTTTTTAAACAAAGCAAAATATGCTGCGTCCCATCCATGATCGCTCAGGTCCGTGAGATACTTAAACTCTAAGTAATACCCGGAATACACATTCTGTTGACAAATTATAATGCACTCGGGTGTTCTACCAAGGTAAGTTGCGCACGCATCATCATTTTACTCATTAGATTAGCGTGCTACATGTGTTATCCGTGTAGATGGCCCAAAGTCTGAATGAAGCTACTTGGCACATGCGCATAGCGACAACTTTTGTGTACAAATGGACAGAATTTGTTTGTGTTTAACCACTTGATAAACTAAAGACTGACAGATATTTTATTAATCAATGAATAAACAATGTGAATCATTTCTCCAAACGGATAAATAGTGTGTCATTGGAAGGTATTTAATTATTATATCACCATCATCTATTCAGACATGGTGGACACACAGACTACCAACTTTGAAAAGTTAGTAAGCCGACCCCATTTCAGGTGGACCCGGACTTCCGGGCTCCCTACCATTTCCATCACTGCATATACCTAAAGTTAAAAGTTTTTAAACTGTGATCAATTTATCACATTTTTATCATTTTAACAGGGAAAAATTTGATCATACGATTCTTTTAATTGTATATTATTATTAGAAATGTACATTAATAATTGCATACATGATGTACCAACTCATTAATACAAGACTATTTTAATAACACGCAACATTGGAGACAAAGTAAAACGTCAAAATATCACAAAGATTCTCAGTCAATTCTGAATTGGGATGATTTCGTTCGGAATATAAACCGTTCTATTGGAACATTCCAACGGCTGAAATGGTTTCACCGAAAAAATACGAGAACTGCTGATCATGAAATATGAAAATTTTAAATGTGAAAAAAATGGATCGACTCGACATGGAATTCCCTCTACCATGGTTCAGTTAAAACGTCTTGTGTGATATGAAAGTGAGATCTAGTACCCCAAATGCATGTAAGTTTCATTCGTAATCAATCTTTAGACAATTAGCCCCTTAAATTATGTGGGACTATGCCTTTAAGTATTTGATTTGTTTATTTATATCTTGTTGTAAACACCGGCATATTCATCCTGCATGTCCTTAATTGGCAAATCAATTTAATGATTTTTTTGATATTACTTCCGTGTGTTGACTGTCTCCGACAGTGTCTGAGATTTATATACTGCCACAGAATTGCCATGGCTTTCAGAGTTACTAGTATTGATTTTCTGTGACCAATTGATAATTCAATATAATGACATCTAAAATTAGAGTTCATTTGACATAATAAAATAAGAAAAAAATATTCCATCTTGATTGCATGGTATTATTTTCTCTATTCTGTTGGTTCTTCTATTTCAGGCAGTAAATCAGCTGATGACTTTGTCATCATGTAACCATATCATCTATACAGTTTATTTTTATACCATTCATATCATTGCAATTATAAGCCATATGTTGGCTCAACTTTAACATCAATTCAGATATGAAGATTACAAAAATGTACGAAGAAATTATTTTGCCAAATGAAAATGAAATTTGTCATCTTAAAATTAATTCACAATTCATAATGACTGAGCAAGCATGAGTGAATTAGGTATGAACTAGTATTAGGACTGCATTTGATTGTCTAAAACTACAGCTTAATAAATATCATGATGTCTACATACATGTACACAACTTCATTGATTAAAATCCTTTTATGAATTATTCGGTTCAACTCAGACTATTTATTGAATATTAAGGAGACCAGACTTATGTGATTGCTATTGTTTCTTTTATATTATTTATCAAACAGTTGAAAGTTTTATTTAAATAGGCATTTTGTTTTTAAAGATCTATGTATTTTATTTAATTTTTAAGTGTTGGAAAGGAGTTTTAAACTTCTGAAACTTAAATTTACCTACAGTAACCAGTGTTTAAAAATATTTATAAAATAATCATGCAGTGAAAATGTTCTGAGATGCCAGTTACTCGTCTGGATAATCAAGCCCCGTCTGATCCACTATTTGTATTTAGCTGTTGACACCTCACATCACCTATGGATGGCACTGAAAAAACCTAAATTGTTAAAAATTAATTGTCATTAATACCATTTCAATTTTGAACAGACCACTTTCAAATTGATTTTGGCAGCCATGATGTTTCACTGTTATTTGCAGTAATTTCATGTCATATTACATGTATTTACAAAAAAACAGAGAGACAAATGTTTGTACAAATTAATGCATCAATCGATATGCATTAATTTGTACACTGTCAGGTGAAGATTTCTTACAAGGAAGTAAAGTAAACATTTAAGAAATAAAACTGACAGTATTTACATTAAACAGAGATACATTTATTTATGTATCTGTTAATCAATATGAATATATTCATCTAAACTTATTTAAGGAACTGAAGTAAAATCTTACTTGCACTGAAACTATAAAATCCCCATTATTTTTGGTATAATCTAAACTAACAGTGCGAAATCATTATTTGGATTTCAATATTACCACCAAACATGGGAATTCCTGAAAATATATGATGATGGTGGCAAGTTAAGAAATTAAAACCTTAAATGGGATTGGTACTTAAACAGTTTGTTTGACTAAATACAAAATAAATGTTAAATCTGTTTTTATATGACATCCATTTTATGGATATGACAGAATTTCAAAAGGTCTGATCATCTGGTATGTGCCTTGATAGAGCACCAGTCTTCAAAAGCAAAAGCAAAGCATTTCCATAACAGGTACCACCAGTGACCTTTGGTTTTGTTAAATAAACAAAAAATAAATTAAAACAAAAATATTTTTTGGGAATGGGATATCGCTTTGCTTCAGCCTGTGATATTATTAATTTGTTGACTATGACAGTCCTGTATAAATTTATAATGAAAATAGTTCAGCAATAAGTGAGCATGTTATTATTGATTGTGCAGAGAAAAAGTGTGCAACTTGAACTGATGTTCCATCACTATTGATAAACGTGACCAAGGTAGCTTCACCTAGTATCCCGAAGACTTAATCAGCCACAGACGATATATTGATTTTGTGTCGTACACTGTCTGCACTATGTATGTAATAGCATGGGACTATGCTTTTTATCTCTTTCATGTGGTGAACAAGTTAACTCTTGTGATACAAAGTACACTTGCATTAAGCAGCCACTCTGGTTAATGTCCAGAATAGAGATATTTAACAAGTGGTTGCTTAAAAGATGTCATATTTGGGTCATTCTGTGTCAAATCACCCTATGGGTTAAACCTGACCATCTCAGATTTTTATGAAACTTGTATACTTGTAGAATAGGATCAAATTAATTTTTTTAGGGCAATCATAACAGTGGTGTGGGAGATATGGGCTCCCAACTTTGAGATTTTTGTCCAAAAGAGGTGTGGCCACCTAACTGTGAACTCTCATATCAGGAACTACTGGGCCAATCTTTGTAAAACTGGTATTGTTGGAAAGGATTTGACGAGAATTCCCAATCTCGTTATTTTTCACATTGACCATTTGACCTTTGTTATGACCTTGAAACTTACCATGAAGATCACGTGACCTTGACATGACCTTTCTTGAAATTTTATCTCCAACATATTAACTAATGCATATAAAGGTTTCAGAGGGTAATCATTGTAGGGCTACATGCTATGATCATATGATATCAAACTAATTCCCTCATTGCCTTCTCACCAGTTCAACAGTCACATAATCATTTTGTCATCCATTTCTCCCATAGTCTTGCAATTCTAGCATTATCCTTTTTACTCAAATAGGTGTATCAATGGCAGATGTCCTCTTCACTAATCCAACAAGTGTCCTCTTTGGCCATAAGAGGTAGTATATGCTGTGCTATCTGTAAGAAACTGCATATGAAAGATAACTTGCTTACTTACTGAAAAGAATATCATGTTTAGTGACAACAGGTTTCTTCTCTAAAGGAAATAGTGTATTTTTTAGACCAAAGGCTGCTAATTAAGCAATGTGCTGGGGTGAGGGCCATGAATTAATCATTTTGGATGAGTATCAAAAATATTACCTATAGAAGGATGAGATCCTGAAAATACTACAAATTTCTTTTGACAACCATTCCATTTTATTTTATTGTAAGTATTCAAGATTAAATGTTTACAAATGAAAACGTCCATAAAATCTTACAGATATACATATTTATTTTATTTTTTTAATCTCTACTCACTATGTTTGTAAAAATATTTAAAAAACAACAACCCCCAATTGTAGCAGTGTTTGAAAGTTCATTTCTTTCTAACAATCTTTAAGAACCTTTTAAAATTAAGACTTGTTTTAACTAAAAGCTTTGCTTGAAGTTGGGGTATTTCACATGACACAAAGACCTGAATACCTCAACATATTAAGCTTTTACAGTTGACGTGTGGTGAAGGAGAATGGGTCAGGTTTATTAGCATTTCTGCAGAAGTATTGAACCAAACCAATATTACTTGACCAGTTTCTGTTGATACCTTAAATGGTTTCCACTGCTTGACTCGATTCTAGTGATTTTGTCTAAATTAGAATTGATCTATTGCTTAGTGTTTCCATAGTATGAGACAAGCTGTTGTATTGATCGAAGCTATGGCTATTTCTACATGTTCACTGCACATCTACAGTGAATATACATGTGCTTCTCTTTTCATTTAAACAATGCTATTTTAGCATTAAATACAAAACAAATTGGGATTGGTCATCAATCAAAAAAACCTGTATTAAGTTCTTATTCTTATAGTTTTAATGTGACAGTACATATGATAGAGCTGTTACTATTATTGTTAATGTACTGTTTGAAAATAAAGTGAATAAACCAGACACCATTTTTTTTTTTACTTGGTTTACATTTATAATGCCAATCATGAAAGCAAAATACAAATTTCTTTTGGAGGTTTTGTTTTTGTGTGTGACCAATACAATAATATAAAAAAACAAAAACATTTAATACCAATTCATATAATAATATAAATATATATATTTTTAAAACCAGTTTATATTGTAAAGAAGCGGTGTGTTTTGCAAAATATTACCACCATTATGTTTAATGAATGAATTGTTTTTTTTCCTTACGATCATTAATAAAATGTATTGATTTCAGATTTTTAAAAAGTCTGTAAATAAAGTAATATTAAAAAATAATTAATCACCGTACTTAGAAAAACATATCAACAGGTTTAATCAATGTTTTGACAACAAATATGTTAATGTGTACTGCAGACTGTTCAAACATGTCTTAATTTTGAGCCCTCAATAAACAGAATTGATTATTTTTATCCCAAATTGGCTTTAAAAACTTGAAAAAACTGTCTAAATCAAAGTGATCATTCCAACATAGATTAGGTTTAAACAATCGACTGTAGATGTAAAACACAAATTAAATTTAAAAGAAAAAGAAAGAAAAATTCTAATGAAAGTAGTCTTCATGAAAGTGATTTGCAAAATTGAACATCACTTTTCAATAATATGTTGAATTATTCATGATGCTTTATTTTATTTTAGTCGAGGAAGATTGGTGGTGGTGGATTTGGTGAGATCTATGAGGCGTTGGACATGGTCACAAAGGAGTTGGTTGCACTTAAGTTGGAATCAGCAAAACAACCCAAACAAGTCCTTAAAATGGAGGTTGCTGTGCTTAAGAAACTTCAGGGTGTGTAATCTAAAAACAGAATACTAAGACTATACTTAATCGCACTTGAAAATATACTATTGTTTTTTACCAGAGGATGCATTGATAATATAAAGTAATTTTTATCTTAAGAATTTTGTGAAAAACAGAAGTATAGAAAATATTAAATTAATTAAAACTCAATTATTAGCTATTGTGAAAAGATCTAAAAAATATTTTAGTAAATTTTTAAATATTTTATATACTTGGTCTAAAAATCAATTTTTTTTGTTATTTTCTAAAGTTGAAATCTTTATTAAATGGTCATTATTATATCTTTCACCTGAATATTTTATACTTGGTTAAAACATGATATCCTCTTCCTATACAAAATGCAGATTTTTCTTTTGACTAAAAAAATATGTGTTTAGGGGTAACTATCATTTTTTCACTTTAAACTCAAATAACTTAATCTATTAATACTGTAATGTACCCACTCATTTGCATTCATTTGAGTTGTATATAAAATATTATATAATAAAGGTTTATTTGAGTTGTACATAAAATATTATATAATAAGGGTTTATAAAATTTTATTACGAATTGTGGATTAAAAAAATATGTATTTTTTTTATTGTAAATAAAATATAACTATTATTTAAATGCAGAACATATACAAAAAAAAATAAAAATACTTGTATTGATATATAGTTTGACGAATTGTTTTTTATTAATGTTATGTTGTATACTATTAGATTTTCAGGATTTGTGAATTTTTGTTATAACACACATCTAGAATGTAGGACAATTAAAAATAATTATTTTTATATTTCATGTCTTGTATTGATTAGTAGTTTTAGCAATTAATTTAATTATTAATTTTATGTGCCTTTAGTCTTTGTGAATTTTTATGTCATGTCATTTACATAGGAAATGAGCCATTTAATGTTTTTTTAAAAATAATTTAGGTCATGACCATGTCTGCCGCTTCATTGGTTGTGGACGAAATGATCGCTACAATTATGTGGTGATGTCGCTACAAGGAAAAAATTTGGCAGAGTTAAGAAGGAGTCAGCCAAGGGGCTGTTTTTCATTAAGTACAACTATTCGTCTTGGTGCACAGATACTTAAGGCTATTGGTTCAATACATGAAGTGGGCTTCCTCCATAGAGATATCAAACCAGTGAGTGAACAAAAGTTGAAATACTGTAAACTGTTTTAAGTAAAATTATGTACAATATTGAAATATCTAGAAGACTTGATTTAACCACAGAATAAAAAAATTAGAAACAGAATTAATTTATTGACTAAACATTACGGTTCTTTTTTATTTATTTTGTATGGTTTTTGGTAATACTATTTTTGATTGATGCCGACAAACTTTATACCCTAGACCAGAGTGAACAGTGTTGCATATGTACAGGAAATATTTTTTTTTAAATAATAAAACTTAGTTATCATTGATAAGATTCTTCTGCTATTTGGCAAATTTCCATTTTTTTTTTTTTTTAGATTCCCTAGATTCTTTTTTTTGTGTTGCTTGCCTGATTTATCATTTATGGTCCAATCCTGATTGACTGCTCAACCTATTCTGTTAACATATTTAAATAAGAGTTTGAACTATTAATGTAGGTTTCAGTCACAAAATGAGATACCAGAATTTAGAGTATATGTTTTAATTTGTATTTTTACATTAATTTGCTGCAAACTATTTGTTTTCTTTTGCTTTTCAGTCAAATTTCTCTATGGGTAAATCTTCAAACAACTGTCGTAAGGTTTACATGCTCGATTTTGGCTTGGCAAGACAATACACTACATCGACTGGTGAGGTAAGGCCACCAAGAGCAGCTGCGGGCTTCCGAGGAACAGTCAGATATGCTTCAGTTAATGCACACAAAAACAAGGTAATTAAATATTTTTACCATTAAGGTGAATAATAAAAAATAGATAAGTGATGTTAGGGGACATGTGATCCTTGAGCTATCACACATCCTGTTTTTGTAGTTAGGCATTCGTGGGTAACATGGACACTCATTTTATGCCTCCTCATTCCCCCATACCAACTCTCACCACCCTGTGCTTATAAAACTTTTAAAAGTCCTCTAATTAATTAGGGGTTCAACGATATACTGGTATATTGCAATTCTAGCCTAGCGCAATACATACTGCAATATGGTTTCGTGTATCGCGATATATCTACCTAATGAGTGTCCATCTATTCTAATAAAACCCATCACTATGACAGTAAATTATAAAAGTTAAACTTAATTAAAACATATAAATCTACTGTGTCTATGTATTCTCTTTTTTCATCAGAAATGATACAGGTCTGTCTGCCTGAGATATGTTTAGTAATAATGATGATATCAAAATTTGTTTTATCACATCTTGGTAATTAATAAAACTGTCTTGCAATATGGGTTTGCTGTATCGCAATATATCGCAATACGGTTTTGGCCGTATTGTTGCACCCCTATATTAAATGCTATTTATGAATGATGTCATGTAATATTAAAAGTCTCCAGATTTTGTTAAAGTTTGAGACCAGACTATAAAAGTTCATAAGTATGGGGCCTGAAGTAATTTATGTTTGACTTTTTGTCTTTTTAGGAAATGGGTCGCCATGATGACTTGTGGTCTCTGTTTTATATGATGGTGGAGTTTGTTATTGGTCAGTTACCATGGAGAAAGATTAAAGACAAGGAGCAAGTAGGGATTATGAAAGAGAAGTATGACCACATGTTACTGCTCAAGAACATGCCATCTGAGTTCCGACTCTTTCTAGAACACATCAAGTCTCTGGAGTATTATGATAAGCCTGACTATACTTTGCTACAAAACCTGTTTGAACAGTGTATGCGACGCAAGGGCATCAAGGAAAGTGATCCTTACAACTGGGAGAAGCCACACAATGACACATCGTTAACAGCATCAATCACCTCCCAGCCAGTAGCCATAAGACAAACCTTAGCTGGACAAGGGTATGTAGTCAAGAGTGCAAAAATAGCTGAAATATAATAATGAAATATATTTATAAATTATGACATTTATAATACTTTATATAAAAAGAATGAAAATTAATCCCTTTTTTATAAACTTAGTTATGCATCTTCTTTTCTACCTAGTCATTCCCTTCCAATAAAAACCACAGAGGCGTTGGAGCCGGGGGGGATGGGGGGGCTGCAGCCCCCACTAATATAAAATTTTAATGTTATCCTTGTGTTTTTTGGTAAAGTCAGTTGTTTCTTAGTATTAGCAGCCCCCCCCAACCAATATGAATTTCGTTCCAACGCCACTGAACCAACAACACAATACCCCTCTAAGTTATTAAAAACAATTTTCATCGGGGTGAGATTTATTTTTATACTTTAAAAATGTACTTTATATTATTTCAAATGGCATATTAATTTTCTTAGAAATATGTGACAGCATCTGTGAAAAAAGGTGAATGACGTGAAGTCTTCTTTGTAAAAACAAATTCTTTGTCACTTTTGTTTGCAGATGCGGGCACATATATCAAAAGTATGTTTTAATTATTCAGACTTTGATTCACTTGGACGTGTAACAAATGTGATGGTAGAAACCAGTGTCAAATTACCTAAATCTGTAATTACTGTTTTAAACAACATGTATTCTCTAGAAACAAGTGTTTTGAAATAGAAATAATTTGCTGTGTTTGTGTGTGTCTTAAAAAGAGACATTGTAATCATTAAAAAGTTAATTATCTCATGATTTTTCAACAAATTTCTGTAAGATTATTTTTGTACAGCAGGATACTTAGGAGTCTCATGCATGCATTAGTTGTATGACATCACTGACAAGTCATCAGGTGAATAACGTAGTCTTAAATCACAATAATTAACCATTGTTGCTTACTACATTATCTTATTCAGGGCACAATATTTCACTGGAACCGCCATTCTGTTTGAGTGTCGGTTACGCAAAATTAAATTCACGCAAACCGGTTATGTCGTGACCTGTAGACATTTAGAAATTAGAACTAGCAAATTTTCACGATTGCAGGAAGGTTATTCATGCAGACATACAAGTATTCCGAAAAATGTTTTAGACTGATTTTTAGATACTTGATGCGCAGCAAACCAGTAGGTAATGTTATATTGCAACAATTGTAACTTGCAACCGGTCTAAACTAAAAATGCTGAGTATAGAGTCGAGCCAAAAGTTTTAAATTATCAGCTGCTATTTCATCTTTAGGAATATAATTATGCTGACATAATATTGGATTGCCTATAATTTTACAAATGCTGAAAAC
>JAULBS010012163.1:0-11088 GCA_032355785.1 Symmetromphalus regularis | reverse complement strand
CAAACATGACGATGTACATGAAGCGAAAGGGGGGGGGGGGGGGCAACTGAGTCCTAATATTTTTATTCATTAATAATTTACTATAAAACAAATCTTGTCTATCCATTTTGTTTCCCCAATTTATTTCTTTAAACTCAAGCTATATTTTAACCAAACCTTGTACTGAACATAAAGTGAGATACTGTAAGAGAACTAAATTTGTAAACTATACATCTACATATATATACATTGTTTTACATAATAATAAAATTATACATTACTGCATACACCTACAAGATCATACAATGAGAAAATGGTATAGAAAATAAAAAGTTTACAATGTATAACAAAGGAAACTAAGTTACATAATTTATGTACAATAATAAATTTTATTTTTAAATTACATGCAATGCCATAATGATATATTGATATAGATAACACAAATCATGTAATAATAATGTATGCAATGGGATTAGAACTCATATGGCTTTTAACAGTTTTAGCACAAATCTTGCCCAAAAATGCAATTGAAGATGTAGGTGTGATTAATGTGATATTTGAAACAAAAACATAAAAGAGTTTTCTTTTCTTTGTACTTGCTTTGATTTGACTGTTTATTTCAAAGAATACACAGAACTATTTTTATAAGTAAAATCATTGTCAGTTCACATTTAATTAAAATATTTTAGGCTGATCATTCACAATTTATATAGCTCGTTAAATTAAAATTAAAGACATTATTTATAAGTCCCTCCATTTATTTATATTAAAGTGCTGAGTTAATTATCCTCCATTTCTCGCTCTCTTTAACCCACTTTTTCTCCCTTTGGCTTGGCACCCTTCCCTTAAGACGTTGTGTTGTTGTTGTTTTTTGAGTGTGCTTTGGGGATGTTGTTTTTTTGGGGTGGGGGGGGGGGGTCTGCGGGGCCTGAATCTGATGGATACGGGCATGGTTCAAAATGTTCACATTAATTGCATTAGACAATTGGTACAGTTAAAATGACTCTTACCATAAAACATGCTGAAAAACAAAAATGATACCATATTTATATCTGAAGAAAGTGGGAAGCTAGAAAGTTATTAGAAAATTGTAATTATGAAGGTTTGTTTTGTTTAACAACACCACTAGAGCACATTGATTTATTAACCATCGGCTGTTGGATGTCACATTTGGTTATTTTGACACATGAAGTGTGAGCCAGCCTTCAGTATGTTTTGAACCACTGTCATCAGCCTGAGAGTCTGACGTTCTACCACTGGACCACCGAGGCTCACTTAGGAAGGAGGAATGGTTCTGTCCAAGCTCCAAAAATATACAAGTCATGTACTAATGTAGTGTTTGAGAAATAAACTCCAGTCTGAGACACACACACACCCCTCCCCCCAATCCCAATAATTAACCACTGAGTGTATGTAAAAAATGTTTCTAATAACTGAATTAATAATATGTTGAGTTAGAAATCAAATAGTTTGTTCAATATGACTATGAGTAATTCCATGTAGACAAGTCAACAAAATGTCCCTCTGAGAGTGCTTGATCTTGCCCTTATATATTTTATATGATGTTGTTCACCAAAACATTTGAAATGTACAGTAATATTATTTATATATATACTTAACAAAAGAGTCAGTTTTACCTGAATAAAAGATGCCAAAGCATTGGGGTTAGATTCAAGAATCTTCCCAACAGCTGCCTTTCCTTTTTCTTCATTGCGACAAGCTAAGATCACCTCATTGCCACCATCACAAAGAAACTTGGCAGTCTCATAACCAATACCAGAGTTAGCTCCAGTCACAATGATCACTCTACCAGTCATGTTGTCAATCTGAAAACAAGCAGAGATTGTATAAATATGTATACAAAGTGTGGAAAGACTTCAGACTGTTCCAGCACATCCATCAATCTAAAAATGGATTTTTTAATGGCGTTTAATAATATAGAAAAGAGGGTCATGGCTTTTGTGCTAAGTATTTGTAAAAAAATAACCCTAAAAACATTGTCTATAAACTGACCCCAACCCTAACCCATCCTGAAACAGACAGAAGTCTTGTCCAATACTATACTTCGCGTTAGATTGGCACCATCGTTTTTAATAATAACTTTTCTTCTAGGGATTGTAGAACAAAAAGGAAAATGGTTTTGGAAATAAAAAGAAAGACCCAATTTTTATATAAAATTTCAAGAAAATGTACTGAATATTAAAAATTTTATAAGAAAAAAAAGTATGCCTTTTTAGCTAGGGTTTTTGCACTTTTCAATTACTTGGATTTTTGTTACCATAGCAACCATATATTATTAATTATGAATTATATACATTATGAAGTGAAATACTTTTGTGTATCATGTAGACATTGCAAAAGTTTAGAAAGACAGTTGTTTGTCCCTTTGGCACTTATTTTTCAACTGAAAAATGCTGGCGTTTTGGTGTTCTACTTACAGTGACGCAAAGTATAGACTCTAGGGTTAGCTCTAATAATCCGATAAAATATGCTTCTTTTTTTTTGGTTTATTTAACAACACCACTAGAGCACATTGATTTATTAATCATCTGCCAAAGGTTATTTTGACATGTAGTCAAGTGTGAGCTGGCCTCCAATGGGTTTTGAACCCAATAACATCTGCTGTCAAACTGTTGACATCAGCTGTTAATTTAAATTTTTAATGTGAGATTCCTTAAAGTGATAACTAAAATGCAAACTCACTATTTTCTGTCATTAATGTTAAATAAATATTTTCCTTGGCAATCTCATATTTTTTAAATTCCACTGAAATGTGATCAGTTGTATTCAGCTGTAGTAATGGTAAAAAGATACACAGTAATGTATTAATAATAACAATTTTGATATCAATTGTAATGAAAATACTTATAAATATAACACGCAGACAGTGGGGTAAGTTGGCCACGTTGAAAATAAAGAAATGTGGCTGGGTCCAAGGGCAACACCCCATTAAGCTATGTAATTTTACAATTTCAATTGTCTTCTGTCCAATTTTGTGACACTTGAAATAGGTGGAGAAGAAAACCTGTGCAGTGTTACTGTTCATGATGAAGGACTATAAAAGCAATGAAACGTAATCAGATTTGAGATTTTCTTGCAACATCATGTGATGTTTTGTAACATGTTTTTATAAAGGCACACATTATTACTGCATCCATTTTGATTTATGTTTTAGGCTTGTCCATTTTGCAGCACCAAACAGCCTCTCTCACTCAGCCAGTTCCACCTTCATTTAGTTTTTACACCTCTGTCTACTTCCAACACTGCATCACCCTCATTCAAAAATGGCATTTCTGAAAATTGTTGCCTCATCATTGTTGGCCACATGCTACAAACATGGCTGTTGGCAGTTTCCTGCCTTACGAAAAACACAGATCAGCACTTAGGAGACATAGCAAAAAAAAAAAGCAGATTTTTAAAATTAGGAATTCTGGGTTGGAACTTGTAGAACTACAAAAGTAAAGATTTGCCCCATTGCACAGTCAACATAAAATAGTGAATTTGAAGTTAATTACAATAAATGTGATATGGCCAAACTGATGACACAACTTCCAGTTCTACGTATAGATTAGGAAAGAAGCCGATAACAATTTGACTGGAGATACATGCATGTAACAGATTTTGCACCAGAATGCTTTCAGACCAAGAAACATTTCCAGTCATAATAACCACTCTGCCAGTCATTTTGTTATCTAAAAACAAGCAGAGATTCTTCAAGCATTTGGTTCAGCATTGCATTGCTAACTGATAATCATATTTCTATGGCAAAATTTCCGACTGCACCACCCAACCACCATCTCAGACTCAGTCAAGTGTCAAGCATACATTACATTATGCTTAGACTTTAGTCTTCCCATTAGTATATTTTATGGGGATAGAGATGTGTGAGTGGAAATCATTCCCATCACAAAATGTATCTTTGCCTTGGGTGGTCATGCGCAATATTCATTTCCTTTCAGTACCACGACTTTCGATGCACTGAAAAAAAAAACCAACCTGCAAAATGACTCACATAATGAATGTAATTAATGACTCATATATGCTTTTTAAAAAATAAAATAAAAAAACAGGCAATACGTTAGGCCAATGTAATATAAGTTCAATTTAAATATAAATGCACCCACAGAATGGCGTTTTAAACTTCAGAGCGTTCACTAAATATTGCCTGGGCGAGACACTTGAATCACTGCAGACTGACCAAGTTGAAGGCCTTTAACATATGTGATGCTGTTCATCTTATCAGCCTCAGAGTCAGACCAACTTCATAATGACTGTCTTTAGGCTATATAGTTCCAGACAGGCTAAATTTGAAGGATAAAACTGTTAGAACGTTTGAGCCCTATTACTGCACAAGCAAAATGCATGCATAAACACAGTCATCAACTTATTTAATTTTGTCATAAGTAATTTTTTGTCTTGTTTAGTTTAGTATAAACAATATTTTATTACTTTTTACTGGTGGGATTGGTCGACAGGCTACAAGCCTATATTAGGACCTTTACCCTACATATTATAAAAGTCAAACAAACGCAGGCTCAAACTGAAAGTAAAGGTAATTCAGCAATGTTCAATATACATGGAAAATAATTATCATAATATCTTAAATGACCTCGCCCCACCCCACACTAAAATTACTACTACTACTACTACTACTACTACTACTACTTCTACTATATATTATTCTTATCATCATCATTACCTTGTCACCACCAATGTATACGCTGCCCATGTGATATAATGTATAAATAAATTAAACAAAATTGAATTGAATTGATTCGTCCGTTCATCTGTCCATCAATTCATACATGCGTGGCGCGATTTTCACCCTTGCTTGCAATAACTTTTGACCCATCTGCTCCCCCCCCCCCTCCTACTCGCCCCATACACACACACTTTGAAAATGCGTCCTACGGGCCTGATATTATTATTATTGTATCGTGTTTTATCACATCCTGTCATATATGTCCGAATGTATCTAGTATACTAGCATGTCCCTAATTAATTATGCAGTAGAGGATTAAACACTGAATTATTCAGAAATGTTACCAAAATGTAAAGAGTTGTTATTTTTAAAATCTCTACGGAGTATAGAAAAATCTAATTGTACTTATACCGATGTTTGATAAATCCAAAGATTGATTGACTGATTGATTGATGACCGATTCTAGGGCCGAACAAGAAACATATAGCCTCTGTATTCAGTTGAGAACATAACGTATAGGTGGGAAATGTGTACTCCAGTGAATACATTGCATGTAGTGTTAGGGCCCGCGGAGTTTTGGGGAGGAGTGGGAGGGGCACTGAGGGTAAAACTATTTTTATTCTATCAATAAAAATGGGGTGCATAACCTTTCCCCCATTCCCCGGTATCTGGGTGAAGGTACTTATAGACATGAATGATTAGATTAAATTAGTTTGGGCAAATTTATATAGTTACACTGTGGTACTCAGTTTGCTTGACTGACCACAAATACGTTGCGGATAAAAGGTTAAGAAATATAGGTCAGCCATATTAACAAAAATTCATCCGCTAAACATGAACTTTTAAAATATATTTTCATATATTTAATTTTATGAATATATGTAAATGGCATAGGCAGATACAATAACTTTTAATCATGCATACATTTCTGTATTCAAACTAATTTAAGGTACTATATTTTTAACAGTTAAGTGTTCCGCTTCCGGTAAAGTTGTTCGGCACGTTCTTTGGGAAAGCGCGTAAAATAAAGTCGAACGTAATTTTGATCGTTATATCTTGTCGATTAAATAACTGAATCATGCCACCCAAAAGAAAATCTGTTGAAAAGAAGTCTCCATCTAAAAAAATGAAAATCAGTGATAAGCATGGTATACTAACATATAGCTGCATACTTTCAAGAGAAATGTTTAGGACCGGCTTATTTTTATTAATTAGCACTGGGGTAGGATGCGGGTGTAAGTGCCCCCTCCCCCCAACAAAAAAGTGTAAATATATGTACGTGTCTGTGTGCCCCCCAATCACCCACCCACTTTTCGGCACGTTCCTACTCCACTGATTAATATATATTTTGTTATGATGTTGACATAATGACAATGTCAATGACAGTTTCCCCCATCTGCATCTTTCTTTTTCTTCTTCTTTTTTTTCCTTGTATAACAGTACCTTATGTTTCATTTAGTCAACAGATATATTTAGGCAAAGGTGGAAATCACGCCCCCTATTTTTATTGGGTATCTGACAAGCGGTTCAGAATGCATATCATAGTTACACAGTCAACACGTCTTTGATTTGGCAGCCAAATATTATAATTATCCTTTTTGCAACAATTACTCTTGTATTTTGCTTAAATTGTAGTCAATTTTATCAACAAAAATTAACTGGTTAAAAGTTTTATTGCAAAATATTATATTCATGTTCAGGACTTACAGTTGTTTTTGGTTCAACAGTGTAGATATAAGCATGCAAATATACATGCATGTATATATATTTAAACAAAAGTAAAGTATTGTTCAAAGGGTCCACCAAGTTCCACTTGAATATGGAAATGAGTGTTCTTTCCCACTGGCATTGATTTCATGACCAGCTTAGGCACATCTTATTTTTGTAAATTTTAACTTTCACACTCACAGCATGGAGGAACATGGAAACGAGTCACAAATGACAACACTTGTATTCATAACAAAATTAATGTGATTAAAAAAATGAAGTAAAAATGACGAGTAGAAGTGGGTTACAAGATACATGAATTCTCTTTAGAGGTTGGGATGCAATTTTTTTTTTAACGTACCTCTAAAACAGTTTCAAAATGTCCCACCCCCTTTGTATAGTATACTATACTTAATACACTATAAACATGATACATAACATTTAGAGTCTACGATTCTTGAGCAGGGTGCACACCACCAATTATATCAAATTTATCATACAACTTTAAATAATAGCCTGCCTTGATTAGAGGTTGGGTCTCAGAACATAAATATAATAAATACATGTAGAGGTCTACCTTAAATAAAGTACTTAGTCTACTCCTGGTGTCTGGAATTTTTTTTTTTTTAAAGCAAATTTATATTACATGCTCGTTTTCTGTTGTTGTTTTTTTAAATATTTGTTCAAGAATATAATTATAAATCATTCAATACCACTTTATTTCCAAACAAAAAAAATGTGAGATGGGCTTTGGGCTTTGTTATTCTTTAAAACAAAATACTGATATTTTAGAAAAAAAACATGGAAGCCTGCCTTGAATAGAGACTGAATCACACATCATTGAAAAGCTTCTAATAAGAATTTACAGTTTTAAAAAATCTCATAATGTACCATGCATAACATTTTTCAGTTACATACAAAAAACATCTTAGTGCCTCATCCATATACTTCCCATATGAAGTTATAAAACATTTAATGGAAATTTCTGGCAATGACTGTAACATGTAATTGTTGGTATTTACTATTTAGTAACAAAAAATTTCATAACCGTCAAAAACTAAAGTTATAGTCTGTTTGCGCTACTTGGAACATGGTTTTAAACGAATAAAAAACAAAATATATAACTTACCTCATTAGTTGATATTTTTGTAAATAAAAAAAAATGTCCTATTTTTTGTCTAGGTTGGTTTGTCTATTGGTTCTAAAAAATAGGGGTGTTAGGTAATTATTTGTATAATGATTTTTAAGGTACGCGATTATTATTTTATAAATATTTTATCATAAATTAATATCAATGCAAAAAATTATTTATTAAAGCAAAAACGATAAAAGAGATATGAATATTACCAGAAATGGCTGAGATGTTCCGAATGTTAAAATGGACAGTTACCCTTCTTTGTAATGCTGCCATCTGCCAAGTGTTATTAACGATGTGCAACTTTTCTGATTTTGATTTTAACATACGAGGTAATGATGAATATTTTAAATTATTATTTAACAAAGTAATGAAAAAAATTGGAACATATGACATTTTTGTTACTTCCAAAGCTCTAGTCCATTTTCGCCTAGGTTCACGCAAACTAAAGTAATCGACAAAAATCCATGTTCCAAGTAGTGTAAACAGACTATAGTTACCATTTATTATCAAATTTACGTCCCTCCTCATGAAATAAAGACTGTGACAAAGAAAAATTATTTCACTTGGGACAAAAATTTGATAATAAATGGCAACTTGTTTAATATTCTCTATATAAATAAGTAATACTTGAAAAATTGTTTCTCTACAAGGCAAACAGATTTAATTTGTTTTCTTTATGAATTACCTTTTGTTGTTGCTATGGCATTATTAACAAATAATCGGCGTTACCATGGCAATGGTTATGGAAAAGTTCAACATTTATTTGAATAATTTGCATAATGGTTGAAAGACAGTTCTGTAAGGAAATCAGATTTAATTTGTCTGTTTTGTTTATTGGTTTTTCTCACTTCTTTAGTGTTGTGAACAAATAATCGATGTTTTCGTTGCATTAACGAGCATGAGAAAAATATTCTGTATTTATTTGAGTTTCCTGTTTGGCTTGAAAAGATTAATTTTCTGCAAGACAAACACATTTAATTTATCTTTTTTTTTTGTATTGGTTTTCTTGTTGCTTTAGGGTCACGAACAAGTAATCAATGTCTGTGACATTAATGATTCTGAAAAAGTTCAAGATTTATTTGGACATGCATTTAATGCTTCACAGACTGTTTTCTATATGGCAATCACATTTAATTTGTATATTTGTTATTGCTTTTTCTTGTTTTTTTTAGCGTTATGAGCTAATATTTGATGTCATTATGACATTTATGGTTTTGAAAAAAAGTTCAACAGTTATTTGAATATTTGTATAATGCTTGAAACAGATATAAACTGACTTTTTATATTGGTTTTTCTTGTTGGTTTTGTTTCATCAACATATAAGGTTAGAATTTGTTTTAGATTATTGAATCTTTGATTTTCCTTTTAGCAGATATAAGATAAAAATAAAATTATTAAAATCCATTTTTATTTAATTTTTTCCTCTCAATCAATAACATTTGCAGGATATATATCGGTGTGTGTGTGTGTGTGTGTGTGTGTGTGTGTGTGTGTGTGTGTGTGTGTGTGTGTGTGTGTGAGTGGACAGAGAATGCACACAAAATGTATACATGTATTTGTGTATAATAGTATATTAACTTTGCGAGAGAGAGATAGAGGCAGGCAGGCAGGAAGGCAGAGAATGCATACAAAATGTATGTGTATTTGTAATAATAGTATGTTTGTGTGTACTATTTTTGCTTTTGTTTTTATGTACAAACAATTGCATACATGTACATGTACATATAATTATTCTCATTTGCATATGTGTGTGTGTGAGTATATACATAAATTTATATTTGTATGTGTGAGCATGAAAATGTGCATATATATATATATATATATATATATATGTGTGTGTGTGAAATCATAAAGTGCAGTAGTGGATCTAGAGGGGGAATTCCAGGGGATCTGAACCCCCCGTTCATTCTAAATTGTTGTGGGGTTTTTTTAATTTTATTTTAATTTTATTTTTTTATACATTTTCTGAGTGGAAGGACATGAAAATTAACAATATTTTTTCTCCAATCCTATTCACTCATCACATTTGGACCCCACCCTTTCAGAAATCCTACATCCATGCCTGAAGTAATTGTTCAGTGAATAGAAAACATATGTATATATATATATAATAGAAAAAGAAAAAAATGAAAGTTTTAGCCTTGAAAATTTAAATATTTTGTCAAATACTATAATTATGTACATGTATATGTACCCAAAGACGTATGTATTTAAGTAGAAACAATATTGGCTGTAAGGAAATCAGGCATGCCACATTGAGGTGATATACGTGTATGGAAATAAAGATAGTTTATGCTCTTCTGCAAATTTAAACAAGTCATAATATTTTTTTTTTTTTTTCATTCTGTCCAGCGAGTTGGAAATCTTTGTTCAAGAATCTCTAATTGAAAAAAAGAAAATGTTTGACTATCAATATGTTTGTGGTAATAGTAGTTTGTTTTTGTCTGTCCATATCATTGGAACACATTGATCAACACTTCTTGAGCACAATGATATTAGCTATTAACTATTTCACACTGATTGATGTAACTAAAGGTGAGGACAGTCTCCCTGCAACAGAGGGCTCAAGAAAATAGAAAATATGTGCATTATAATATAAATGATATCATATGCGAACGAGTATAGTATTTTATTTATTACCCATCGACTGTCATAGGATGTAATATTCATTAATCATTAGCTATTAACTATGTCACATTTTTTATGTGCACTTTCCCATCGAGAGAAAAGCACTTTCCACAACATTTGGTATACTGGTCATGAAACACTGATTAGGACAAGTAAAAAAAAATCACAGAATAAGTCCACTGAGGAGGTTTGATCCGAAGACCAGAGCACCTTGGGCGAACACTCTACATACATACTTGTCAAATTGCCCTACCTTCTGATTGGGTATTCAATTTAAGCCCATCAATCACTTTTAAATAAAATCAACTGCTGTATCCAGCCAGTGTAAAAATTGGTAAATTGCCTACAGGTGGCACTCATTGCGGGGCTTATTACAGGCCAAACGCGTGGAAACTATTACTATGAACGCGCAAAAATACCTACATCTTGGTCTTAGGTGGTAAATTTAAATTACGCCATTACAAGCTGATCACTTTCATCCCCGCAAGCGTCAACGATACAGCTGATTACATACATTGTTTTATGGTAGAATAAAATTTTGGTACCGATAAACTTTTGTTATGTGTTGTTGAAAGCACACGTGAATGGCATGAAAACCAATTTTGCACTGTCTCCCCCATGAGAATTTTCAAATGTTGACAGATATGTACATATATGTGACCCAGCACAGCAAAAAGAGTCTTAAGTCACGCATACAGATTTCTAAATAAATGCAAAAGTAGGTCAGAAAGCTGAAAGTTTCAAAATTGTGTTTTCCTAATTTTTACGTACCTAAATATGTCTTTAATCAACTAAAGTTTGGGCTATTTTCCATTCCAGCCAGTGGTCCACAACTGGTTCATCAAAGGCTGTGGTAAGTGCTGTCCTGTCTATGGGACGGTGCATATAAAAGACCCCTTGCTGCTTATCGGAAAAGAGTAGCCAATGTGGCGGC
>JAULBS010012152.1:0-11088 GCA_032355785.1 Symmetromphalus regularis | reverse complement strand
AATATGTGCTATTATTTATTAGCTCCAAAATAGCAATAGAATATGACAATTGTGAAGATTTCAAATAAAATGAAAGATGGCATCCTAAAGTTGTAAATTAAATTTTATTAATACATTGCACAAAGCTTTCATTATTTTAATTGTTTTGTCATGTGATGAGAATGTATTTTTTTAAAATAATAATATTACACTAGTGTAGTTCCTATGTTTAACAAAATAGCCATAAAAAAGAAAAAACCCTTGAAAAATATTTTCTTTTATCTCTTTTTTGCTCTTTTATGGAATTCAGAATGGAAAAGGAAAAATTTAATTAATTAACCGTGAAAATATACATAATATGCAAAAAATGTGTGATGATTCCTTAATGTGTTTTAAAATTTCAAAAAAATAGACATTTTGAAGGTAGTTATCTTAGATTTTGGAGGTTTCTTTCATGTTTGTCCAAACTTGAATGACCTATTTCAAATCTGAATGTTCTATTTCATTCACTGAATTGAAAAGCATTAATAAAGAAGCCCAAAATGGATTGATATTTTTGCTGAATGTTGAGATTTCATGAAAATGGTGTGGGGGTTTTTCATCTATAATTTTTTAATTAACCAAGTCTAAATAGTCTATTTAAAACCTAAATGATTTATTTCATTAAATCATAAATGACTTTAAATACATTAATAAAGAGTCAAAATTTTGTCATTATATTTATTACGTGTTAATATTTCATGAAAGTGGAAGATGTTTGGTCGGTCATCTTGGATTTGTTATTCTTAACTATAAAGGAATGGTCTATTAAGTTGTAGTAATGATTTTATTGGATTCTTGACCAGTAAAATATGATTGTAGATACCAAAATCTTGATTCTATGTTAAACAGAACTTGAGATATTGTAGATTTAAAATTTTGTGGGTGGCCATCTTGAACAATGGCAAACAATAATTGTTTATTAAGCTCAGTAATGGTTTTATTGGATTCCTTGACCTTGAAAACATAGGAATAGATACCAAAATCATGATTCTGTGATGGCTAGTACTTGAGATATTGTTGATTGTAAATGTTAATGGTGGCCATCTTGAAAATTGGTCAAAAATAACAGTGAGATTAAAATAAATTCTGTTAAGATTGCTAAAATTGTTTCTGAGAGTGCTCTGAACAAAATGGTACCACTCATTAAGGATCATAAGTAGAGCATGTATGGAAACCCTCTAGGCCCACAGATTATACTTATTGCTGTAACGGGTGTGACCAAGTTCATGACATAAAAAATGGGTCAAAAAATATTTCTTTTAGAATTTTTGTTTTTCACACTTGTAATCAAAACTTAGCTTGGCGTTCAAATTTTTTATTTTATATATAAATTTTTTAGAAAGATATCAAAACTTTTATGCTTTTACTATCACGGGTGTGACATTAGAATGGGTATATCTATTTTTAGCATTAGTTATAATTTCAATTTTTTTATATTTTTGTTCATATCACAATTTAATATGACACTGGCATATCAAATTAACTATCTAGCACCAAAGAAGGATGAGGATTAGCTTGGTTTTCTTCTTCAGCCACAATTTTCACAATAGGAAATTTTTTGTGTGAAATTAGCAAAATATGCACTTTATGTCAATCAAAGATTTGAAAAATAAGGTTTTACTAATTTTTTGAAGCAGAACTGTCAAGAATCACTTGATTTGATTATTAATAGTTATACTAAGCTTAATGTTAATACTGTATATTCAAATTTAAATTTTGATGATTTGGTTGACATTTTTGTGGAATTGCCCAAGTAATTATCTTATACCATCAGTTAAGTGCAGGCACTAATCCAGCCAGCGAAATGGGGCTTTTTTTCGCTGAAAGTTGGTTGAAGTCGCCGACTTGTTAGCAATAGTGAGAAGTCGAAGTCGCCATAATATTTTGCTCGAGGTAAAGTGAAAAACAAATCCCAAAAGCTAACGTCTGACAGTGACACCGATTTGTGATGTCAATAAAAAAAACCCCACATAACTAGCCTTTACACACAAACAAGTAACACATCTTGCATGACGCGTGTTTTTTGTCCCCTGTCAATGACCGGCTATTTCTGGTAACGCGGAATAGACCGTGTCGATCTTTGTTCGGTTACATAATATGAACAAGAATACCAATTACTTTGTTAGAAATGCATTTAAAAACGTGTCGCCCGTTGATTCAGTGCTAGTGGTGTTTTGATTGGTTGATTGCTATTCTATTGGCTTTTCCTTTGCGGTAAATAAATATGTTGTGATTTTGGCAACTACAAAGATTACGCTGTTTCGATTCACTTCGCGGTCTTGTTATCAGTAGTAGATATTTTCAATGGCATATCTATTCAAATAATATGATTGTTGATTATATTTATTGCATTATTAAATTTTAATTTAAAATAATTTTCTGGTGATTGCGGAAAATGTAACAAGAACATGTTTTTGATTATATGCGCAAAACTGATAGACCGTTACAAAATGAAGATAGGTGATAGGGCTCAGACGTTTCCCTAACAAATAATAATAATTTAAAAAAAATTAAAACAATGCTTAAAAGGTTGGGGTTTTTTTTGTTAAAATATATTTAAAAAATTTTTTTAAACTACCCTAAAAAATGGGTCATAGGCCTACAGGAGAAGAACCAAACAACAACGCATTAATTTAATGTATTTTGTTTCTGCTAGGTTCACTTCTTCCATTTTTATCAAACTTCTCCCATTTTTATCAAACTTCTCCTATTTGTTATGGGAAGGGAGAAGTCACTTCTCCTATTTTTTCTATCCTAGATTAGTGCCTGAAGTGTATATATATTATTAACATTAATTTTAAATAATTTGCTTTATGAAATAATATTAACTGACCCAAGTGTTGAGAGAATCATAATAAACAGCATCTTTGTCTACAGGTGCCTCCTCCGTAACATTGGTTGCAGCGTATTTAGCTACTACAGAACCTGAAATAGAGAAAGACAATCAAATCTTATATTTCTTTAAATAAAGGGTACCAGGTCCGGGGTGGGGGGAGGGGGGAGGGTGTGTGGGGGGCACCCCGGACCAACATATGTGGACACATCATAATAATCTAGAGGAAGGAACAACATTTAACCACACTAGATAATAATCTGCTATTAGGTGTAAAACTATTTTTAAAATGACATATGGTCTAATAAGAAATTTGCTGTAACAACCTAGAGTACTCATCTCAATTACAAATTAAAGGAATATTTAAATTAAAGGAATGATTAAGTAATGGCTATCAGGCATTATATGTATGGTATTAGTGAAAAATAATCTGAATGAAACAATCTGCTGTTACTCTTTTTTAATCAGTAAAAAAAGTAATTTGTTTTATTTAATGTTGCCTATAGAGCACATTGATTTTTTTCTTATCATCGGCTATTGGATGTCAATCATATGGTCATTCTGATATATGTATTTAGAAAAAACCCGCTGCTGCCACATAGGCTACTCTTTCCAATAAGCAGCAAGAGGTCTTTTATATGCACCGTCCCACAGACAGGACAGCACATACCAGTTGTGGACCACTGGCTGGAACACAAAATAGCCCAAACTGCAAATGGATCCACTGAGAAGGATCGATCAGACGACCGACTGGTTCACAGTTGGACATGCTACCGTTTGAGCTACATAGCATTCTTTTTTTTTTTTTTTTTTTAGTTATAAGCATTTAACATTTACAGGCACAAAAGAACATACCTTTGACAGACCAACGGTAGTGAACAGAAGAATGAAAACAAAAAGACTAAAATAAATAAAGTGAACAAAGTGGGATTGATCTGAAGACCTTTGGTACATCAGATGAAGACTTTTACCAAAACAAAATTCCACATGTCTAGCAAATATGTAAGAAATAACTTCTTTTAACTGTTAATACAACTGGTTTACAAGAACGATCCAAATATTTTTCTAAAATGAAATATGTTTGAGAGGCATAAGAGAACATAATGTGTTATTATAAAACATTTAAGAAATCAATGTCACCTGGACCAGCTGTATCCTCGCAGTATCGGAACACACATGTAGGAGTGACAACTTCAAAGACAAGCTGAAAAACAATATACCAACATTGAAGTTCACAAACAAATACTGTCGCGACTGGTCTAATGGACACCTGTATAGTATTGCCAACTGTCTATAGTGGCCACTTTAAATCCCTCCCCAATGCATTTCCTTATTTATTTTACCTGTATATAAGAGCCATCCTATGCAGTCAGCAGCCACTATTTTTCCTCACAAATGGGTGTTTAAACCTGCTATAATGGCCACAAAGATATATATTGATCTTTTTCTTTTCATCAACATAAAAGGGCACTGAAACATAGATTAGTAATGATTTTACATACCAGGGCACTGATGGCTCGACTTATCAAATCTCCAATAGATTGAACAGAATCCTTTTTCTTTTCATTCTTCTCTCGACTCTGAAGTTAAAAACATAGATGGCAGTCTTACATGATTATTCAATAAATTTGGACTTGTACCGCATGAATTTGAACAAGATGTTAAAAAATCTTTTAATAAAATGTTTAGTTCAAGAGAAAGATTAATTTAAAATTATTGTTCCAGTCTTTCAAAGTGACAGATGATATTTGGTAACAAAGCTTTGATGTAAGGCATTGTTATGAATAAAACTAATAGTTAGATTACCTAGCAGTTGAGAAAGTAACTTTGTTGACAAAATATCATATTAAACTTACAATTTGTTTGATTGTTGATATTTTGTCCAGCTCTTCAAACATTGCTTTTGACTGAAAATATAAAAAAATATGAACAATACAATATCCTGGTTAATATACTTTAAAAGTTTTATTTTTAAGATATTAAGCCAGAAAAAAATGTTATCTCTTTCAACAGCCCACCACACAGTTTACTCACCAGCTGTTACCTGTCAAACATATGACATCTGAAACTCATGTTTTTCAAAGGAAATATTCAGCGACTCATGTTTTTCAAAAGAAATATTCAACAATATACGGGAATCTAACCAATTAACAGAGGAATCTTTTATATATGCTCTCACAAACAGGACAGCACATACCATAGCCTTTGGTGCACCAACTGTGCACCTCTGGCTAGAATTATAAATTGATGCCTCATAAACTGATACTAATATTAACATGACATTTAGCCCACTGATCAGAGGATGAAAAAAGAAGATGAAAAGACTTCTTAAAACTTACAAGATTTACTGAACACTTCACTCGATCTACAATTCCATCATGGCCTAATGTCTGCAGACATATCCACAATGGAAGACAAGAGAGCTTCAGTTTGATGTCGAATGTATTCAGCCTGGCAGCATGAATCAGGGTCGGGTCACATTCCTCGGTCTTAAACATTGTCTGACAAACCATTAAGTTAAACTACTTCAACAAGTCTTTTTTTTTTTTTTACAAATGTTAGGCAAGCTGTTCACTTTTATTGATTAAATTTTAAAATCTAATCATAGTATTATACAATTTTTGATACAATGTAGACAGTGACAGAGGTATGTTTCTCTAACAAACCACCCACCAATTAAATTGGCTATAGAGGTCCCTTGAAATGAGTCATTATGACCAACTTTTAACACAGCTATTCCAACAAAAAGAACAAATACAAACAAAGCTTATTCTTATTCCTCTCTTTTTCATATTTACTATCCAATATATATGTATATACAATTTATTTTATTTATATTTTACTTATGTATTAAAATGTTCAAAAGCATAAATTCTGGATATGTCATGACTGCTTTCTTCCTTCTTTCTTCTTCTCAAACCCCTTACCATCTTTATAAATCCTTCCTTGTTAATTGCACCCATTAAATTCTTCATAGTAATAATTTATACATTAACTAAAAGTAGATCAATCGCTTAAGGATGTATTTGCATATGAGTGTGTGTTTTTATAATAAATGCATATTCTTTTCACACACAGCTTTATAGAATATTTTGTTTGCTGAATACTGTATATTTGTATAGTGTTTCAAAACTTATTCTGTAAGGTAATGAATTAGGAATCCCCAATCCTAATATTACCAAACTGAATGTATTTTGGGGCAATGATAATAAAAGAAAATAATAAAAATAACGTTTTTGAGGGGTTACAAAACTTATCTAAAGCACTGGACTATTAGAAACAAATATAATTTCAAAACAATATATTCTAAATCAACATAATAATCTAAAAAATTTGATAACATAAGACACAATAAATAAAAAAAGCAAGACACATTAATAAAATTGTGCATTTCGACGTTCATCAATAACAATGCATTAATTTTATGATTAAAAGTATTTTGTTTTTAAACATAAAACATTTCAGCCAAGCATAATCAAGGATACAGCATAGGACAGTGCTGGCACACCAATCCATCTTCCAAGATCAATTGTTAGACTGTCACCTGATTTGGCAGACATGACTGATGACGGGACGGAAAACATTGTTAATGTTGCTAGGTTGTTCCTGAAAAATAATATACACGAGGTTTATATTAATCCTATAAACTGGACAAAAAATGAATATTGATTTTTATGATTTCAAACATACTTGAAATTATTATAATTATCTCCATTTTTCAGAAGTTATCCTTCTTTACTTTTTATTAAGTTTATGAATCTATGTATTTACAACTATTCCCGTACATTGATACAAGTTAATAGGTTAACTAAATGTAGTACATTGCAAGATACATGTATATACATGACAGAAAAATAAAATGATTATAGTAAAAGCTTAAAAAACTAATTTGAAACAAAATGGTCTATGTGCCATTTTCTGTTTAGCTCTGAACAGAATTTTTAATTAGTACTGTATCAATATTTCATACTTAAATTGAACATATTGTGCTGGATTCTGTATGACAATCCTCTTTGTGTGTGTATGAGTTTGTGTGCATGGATTGTTTTGTCTTGTTTGTGACTAAAATTATAAAATTTTCACAGCACACTTTTTATATTGACTTGATTATTATTTTTTTTATTATTTTACATGTATATATATAATATATATACACTTAAGATCTACATTTTGAGCTCTTTATCTTCATCAGTGTTTAAAAGAATGTATGTTAAAGTTTTGATCAATGGTAATTAATCAAGGTCATATAGACCACCTGTCTTTTAATGTCACCCTGGTTGGGGGATAGTTTTTTTTTAACAAGGTTCCAGTGAATAAAAAAGTTCACTAAATGTGAACAGATGATTAGGTATCTGCCATTTGTACCCTTCCACATGTAACCAGATAGAATTGTTCTTGCAGATATCCTGTAGTCTGGTCAGATTGTCAACATGGCCAACCACTGGTGTGCCTGTAAGACAAAAACAGATTAAACACTAAAATATAAAATAAGAAATAATTTTTAAATTAAAAATATTTTAAAGATAACAATTAGTAAACTTCTACATATTATATATAGTGAAAATTTACTGCATTAGCTACTTTTACAATATATTAATATAGCAAATACTTCAAAACAAGCTTGACTGTAGTACAAATTAAACAATATAACAACCTTAAAATCTGATAAGAATTATGACAAACAACTGGGATTATATTATGACCAGGGATTTATCCAGGATTTTTCACCAGGGTCCTATGGCTGAAGGGATTGGGAAAATTGCACTATTACGTAACTGTAATATTATATTTATTAACCAATTTGGTAATTTATAATTCAGAAATTGGGAATTTTCAGTGCCATTTGCCTTTGGGAAGGGGCAGATGTTTGGTACCATATAAAGTCTGGATAAATCCCCGATGACAATATTATGTTTTCTAACAAAAACCAACCTGCAAATGCAACCAACAGAAGAGGTGTTTTTGCAGCAGCAATATCATCCTGAATCAATTTCTCCAGCAAAGCCACATCCTGGTTAACATTGGATAAAATAATTATTAATTACAAAGGAATCAGTTAGCTTGTAATAAAAACACAAACTATTATTACTGTATATAGTAGGATTCAAATATGCTACACCAATCTTTGTGGCATTTGACTGTCCACCGTTTTACCAAATAAGCTTAATGAGAAAAAATATTTTGAAAGATTTTATTATTAAATAAATATGTGTAATGTCAGATAGGGTTCTGAACCATTATGGTACAATATTATAATAGATAAACACCTACATTATAACAGTAAAAATACCTGTAAGAAATAATATTAAAAAAATATGGGAAGTGTATTGAAAGACAAAATAAAAAGAGTTTACAAAGAGAGTAAAGAGTTTAGACAAAATATTGTCATGTGCTATAGTCTGTAACCATGTTCAATCAGAAGTAACACATTTGACATACCATTTTGCTGCTGGATCCAAACACTGTGTTACAGGGGACAGTGCAAATACAGGACATCGGCAAACCCAGCTGTAAAACAAAAATTATATTACATATATTCTTTCTATCTGGTTTTATCTATGCAAAGTTTTATCTTCATATAACAAAAAACAAAAAAATACCTCAAAACAAATATTAGAAGGCAAATACATCAATTTGTGATTAAAGCATAAAACTTGGGAGACATGTAGACTAATATAAATTACTTTCAGATATTTGGCTACCTAAAATTATACATGTGTGCATATGTGCACTGACATTTAATTGATCTAGGGCCTATAAGAAATGGTACGGCATGTTAAAGCCAATATATCATTTTGTAATCAATATTGAAGGTGTTTACACATATTATTTTTGGGAAGGGATACACTGAAAGTTGAAATCAGTGTCAATCTGATACTCATACTTGGCTGCCATCTTGATATTCAAAATTATGTAGGAGAGAAAAGAGTTCTTATGCAGTCCCTCTGGGGCTGTAGAAAGTAATTTTGTTTAACTGCCAATAATGTCCATTAACTTACTCAGCATGTTTCAAGAAAAAAAAAACTCCATTTGGTGGCCATCTTGGACTAAGAAAAGAGATTCTTTTCAATATGTTATTATTGACAGAAGATTTTTTTTTATGTTTTGTGATTTTGTTTCTTGATAGATAACTGGACTTTGAGGGATGTTTCTCGTGTGCTATCATCGTCACAATCTGCAATACACCCAAGGTCAATGGCATCCACTGAATCTCATAAGATGTATTATAATATAAAACAAAAATGTAGGGATATTGTTTAAAACTGTTTCAAAAAAGAAAAATGAAATTTTGATTTACCTCCAGACATAGGTAGTTTCCAAGTCCTGGTTTAGCAGCGGCACTGATGTAAATAACAGGTGGTCGGGAGTACAATGCCTCAAAGCCTTCTGTTGCATACTTGGGATATTTCTGGTATAGTGCAAGTTTACAAATCTTTGACAAACCTTTGCTTTCTTCATCATGGTACACAACCGAAGAATCTGTAAATCTGATTGAAACAAGTAAATATAGTTAATTATTATTGTCTTTTTATAAATAAATAAAAAATTAGTGAAACCATAATTAACAAAGATGTGAAAAAATGTTAAGATTGTACATCACCAATATTGAAATAAATATATTTTTCAAAAACATGCTTGTTGCTGCATAGAAGTATGAGATGAAAAAAAAGTGTGTTGAGATGTTTGCATTATAATACTCACAGGTTGATTAAAATTAAAAATAACATAATATTAAACTATAACTATGTAAAAATATAATGAGCTAGTAAGATAAAAAGTACAAATTTTGTATACTGATTAAAATTATATTTATTTATTAAAAATAGCAATCAACCTGTTAAAATAAAAAATATTGGTAAAAAAATATATTAAACACCTAACACATAAAGGGAAATAAGTCTAAAATCTTTTCCCCCCCCAAGTTTCACCTCAAAAACATTTAATATATTTGATGGGGTGATAGTGTGGGTAAGGATAATTTATTTTATTTAAGTGTTAAAGACATTAGTGTTATATTAAACCAAACGACTACCTAAAGAGTCTAGTTAACCAAAGCTGACAGTCTGATGTGATTTTTGTAGTAAATTTCTTTAGATGTGCTTCATCGAGCGTGGAGACATAGGCAGAAAGACTGTAAGCCATCACTGCTGCCTGGCCATGTGCATCCAACTTCTGCAGTTCAGCTGGTCTGAAACAAAGTAATATTTATCAAACCAGATAAAGTATCATCTAAACAGTTTTATTTTCTTGTTAACCAAAGATAGGTCATAAACATTTGCTTTAATTAAACAGAATTTGAAAAGGGTATTCTAATTAACAAACATTTGTATCTGTAACAATAAATCTGAAGAAGTTTTCAATTACACTGTAATGGATAAACAGTACATTTAGTTATCTAATGAACTAGCAAATAAATGTGTAACTGCATAAGAAATATTATACAATATCAATCCTTTGAACTTTTTCAACACGTTTCAATTGTTTTTCATGCACTCTGAAGACATCTGCACATTATATTTTTTCTTCATATTTACCATCTTGCAATAAGTATGCATTAAGTACATTGTTCCAAAATAAAGTTACCTATAATAGACCATGTTCATAGGAAGAAAAAAAGAGAATACTGTGAATAAATAAGAAATGTGACAACTACAAACATACAAAAATTAATTTACACATTTTAAGCAAGATACATTAATAACAAATATGCATTTAATGGTATATCTGTTATGATGCATTAATATTATTTTATTTATATTCGTATTAACAATTCTTACTTGTGTTGAAGATCATCTTCGACTTCCTGATACACGATTAGCTCCTCTACTTCCTTCATAATAGTCTCGATTGTCTGACCACTGAAACAGGAATTAAATTAATTCAGTTAAGTTTCTCATAAAATTAAAGTAAAAACTAAAATTTAAAAAACAATTCTTTTTATTTATTTATTATTCGTGAAAACCCCAGAAATGAAAACCTTGAAATTGTATTGAATTACCAATGATGAAAACCCTATATTAAATACATTTGTTATAACATATCAGAGCTAGCTCTGGCACAACAGCAACATTCACCAAATTATCTATAAAAATGTTAAAATTTGAAGTAATCTTTTTCGGCACTTAAGTGGCTATTATTAAAAGAAATAATTTTGCTATATTACATTAAAATTCGCCAAATGTTTTTAAATTTCGCCATTGACGAATATGGCGAGTGGCAGAGCTAGCCCAGTA
>JAULBS010012141.1:0-11088 GCA_032355785.1 Symmetromphalus regularis | reverse complement strand
AATTACTGATGTTTGCTGTCAAGCATCATCAGTAATTAACAGCTGTCTAACGTCAGAAACTCGGACTATGCGCTTTGGTCAGTGGTGGCTAACTGACCTTTCCCCAACGCCTTCACCTATTGGTCAGATTTTGGATCTATATAAATCAGTATGGGTCTAGCCCTACTCCCCTGGGTCAGGAACCCTCATCTTAGGACCCCGGTTTCTGGTGGGGTATGTGGGCGTGCCCGAACCAACATGGATGTGGGCACGTCTTTCAAAATCCTTGAAGTGAAGTAGTTTAACCCTTACCAATGCTTTGTTTCCTGTCAGATAACATGCTCGAGGTAATGCACCACCAGAAGCTTCATCACGGCCCCATTGGCAGGGGCGTCGGAGTTGTACTTCCGATATTCTATAGCCCTCCCCAATTTAAATTCCTTCCCACACCCCTGACCAGTGTTTTGCAAGGCTAGCTTACGTTGGCTTACTTGATATTATTGATGACCCAGTATTTAGCTACCTGTACCAATGACAAAGCTGTTGACAAAAATTGAACCAGTAAATACATTTAGCGCGAAGATGGATTCCAGCTACAACCGTTTCAACCATAATTATTATATGGTTAGCGTTGGATCAACGTATTCATTAGAGCTGGGGATTATCGAAATTTCAAGTTCTGTAGCGGTATCGGTATTTCGAGGGTGATTTACCTCGGTTATCAGTACGATATTCGGTATCAGTGGGGTTGTTCTCAGCTAATCTGGTCATTTGCTGTCGCCATACATTTTCAGATACAACGGGCGTATAAATTGTTACATAATTAAAGCTTTTTGAGCTAGAATCAATAATACTACAGGTTTTCATTGAACTGAAGTTAAATTAACTGATAATACAACGATATAAGCACAATAGGATCATTAACAGATGTATTATATACCAAACTGCGCTGTCGCACAACTATCCAGCGCTCTTTGTCAGCACATTTAAACGTTATCATCACCTTAGAACCACTGAATTTTTAAAGCAAAACCTTGATCATAGTGTTTATATTTGTGTGTAATGACAAATTTGCATGTAATTACAAGGATAAAATTCGGTGTCGTCATCTGATAACTGACTGAGGTACAATGCGCTGGACCATGTTATCCTCCCATGTTGTTAATGGTGCCTATTTCGAAGCAGTCGATGGTCCGTGATTGGAGTTAATGCCTGGATATTTTCAAGTTTATTCTGTTAACCTTGTTGCGTATGTTTATTAAAAATCAGTAGCGTAACATAGTTTTCCCAACGATGAAATTCTTGATAATAAAACTGATGTATTTGCCAAGTAGTATGAAGAGTTGTCACAGCCGAGGCACCGAAATTGCATGCATTACGCATTTAGTCCTCGTAACGACTACTAACGTCACGCAATGTGCGATAGCAATCGTCAAAGCGTAGGAATGCAAAATGAAAAAAAATGGATTTATAAAATGTCTGTCAAATTATAGTGCCAGATATTCATTTCATGTTGATCAGAATATAAAGTGTTAGGTTTTATGAACACTAGCAGGAGTAATCTTACTGAATTCGCTGGCAATTAACGGGTTTAGAAAAATAATAGTCAAACTCTAAATAGCGTGACGAAGGTAGTCGTTATAAGGACGAAATGCGTAATATGCGTCTGTATATAGATCCCATTTTTGAGGTTTAATTAAAAAAAACCAGCAGGATTAAAATTTTGAAACTTTTGGATGTGAACAATATAGTAAGAACTACATAAGTAACTGATGAATTTTTTTAGTGCCACGATAGGTGGAACGAAACTTCACGTTTTTCAGTTCAGCGTACGGCCTAATATCCGGATTTCGCTACGTTCGCAGTCCGATCATGTATTGCTCCCAATACTCTATACACATTGAATATGGAGCTGTTTTATTGCTGCTTTGTTGATCCCGACCAAATGGAATGGTTTATTGGAATGTCATTCATATTGTATCACGACTTGTAGATAAACCAGAATTGAATTAATACTTACTGGTATCCAAGAAAATGATGGAACTCATATCAACTTACTAGATTAAAGCGTAATGATTACATGCACATGAAAAGGGCCTTGCCCAAGGCCCCGCGTAACGGCCATAATATTCAATCCCGGGTACAAACGTTAGCCGGGTTGTAAAACTGCTAAAATGAACATTTGTGGGGGAAAAGTAAAGGAAAAATAATTCTTTGGTTTTCTGAATCCGTACACCTCATAGTTTTTTTCTTAGTAGTTTGAAATGTGGGCTTCAAGACCCATCCAAAATCTATCAATATAAGTTTATAATTATAGTCCATGTGTCAAGCGGTGTCCCAATGCACGCATCCCATGATCCTTCACTAGTGATGCCATTTTGTTCAGGGACCTCTCAGGAATGATATTAGTGATGTTACCAGAAAAAAAGTTGGGTTTCACAATTTTCCCACCATTTCTCAAAATGGCCGCCAATCCCAAAATTATAGTCAACAATATCTCAGGTACTAGTTAACGTAGGATCATGATCATGGTGTCTAATCCCATGTTTTCATGGTCATAGAATTACATGAAAGCATTTCTGAGCTTAATATACCATTCCCTAAACGCCCCTTTACACAGCACGGAGATCGTTGGGTGACCATTGAGCGATCTCTTAATGATCCCCTAAACCATCGAAAAACCCGTTTCTGTGTAAATGTTTGTGAGATCCTTGTGCGCTCGTCGTATTTATAGCCGCCAACGCCGTGCTTCCCATCGCCGCGGCAATCTCTCCCCAGTCAATGAACGCTCAACAATCTCTCAAGTGGAAATTGATCGCCCAATGATCTCTTAGCGATCTCCGCCGCGGTCTTTCAATGAACTCTATTGGTCTTTCATCGAACGCTCAGCGATCTCTCACTGATCTCAGCCAAAATTTGGAATTCATTGGAAGATCGTTGAGAGATCGTTTCCCTTGGCGATCATTAAGAGATTGTTTTGGCTGAGTGAAAACTTTGCGGCGACCGTGGAGATCACTGGAAGATCATTGAGAGATGTTGGCGACCGCTGGGCGCTCTTTGAAGGATCGTTGAGAGATCTGGCCATTTTTTCATCGCTCGACCTGTGTAAAGGGGGTTTAAGGAATAAAGATGGCATATCCACGATGGACGCTAAAAAACACTATTTGTGATGAAACTACATTGTAAACATAGAATCATGATCTTGGTGTCTATTCCCATGTTTTCAAGGTCAAGGAATTTAATAAAAGCATTACTGAGCTTAACAGACTATTATTTTTGGCATTTTTTCAAGATGGCCACCAATACAAAATTTACAAACGTCATTATCTTCTGTACACGTCGACATAGAATAATGATCTAGGTATCTCTTCATATGTTTTCATGGTCAAGGAATTCAATAAAATGATTACTGACCTTAACAGACGAATCATTTATGGCTAAAAGTACCAAATCCAAGATGGCTTACCCCTCCCCATCCCCCCCAAAACCCTCCACTAAGTTAATGAAGTAATAACTCAAGATCAATATATATTAAGTCAATTTTTACTTTTAATTAACGTTTTTAAAGTCAGAAAATGAACTAACTCATTTATGTTTGAAACAGATAATTTAGAGTAGGTTAATAATTAAACATATATATGAAGACCTCCAAAATCCATAAAGTTACCATGAAAAGACATCGTGAAATTTCAGCATACAATCAACATGTCAACTCAGTTTGGGCTTTGTTATTAATGCTTTTAACTTTAGTGAAGCAAATAAAACATTCAGACTTGAAACAGATCATTCAATTTGTTTTCAAATATGATAGAAATGATAACTGAAGACTTCTACAATCACAACTTTCATGACATTCATGATACTCATTGTATTGTCACATATTGCTGCATATCAATATTTCCAAGGTTAATTAATCAAGTACAATATCAAGCATCACATATAAACCATTCCAAATAACAAACAAATATCAAATCAACAGTCTTCTAAACATTCTGAAGAAAAAAACAGTTATTCAGCTATTGTTTATGAAAATCAGTGAATATTGTGGGTTTTACTTTGAAATGGGATGTAATAAGCGTTTAAGTTGGCAATTTTATAGTATATCTAGATATTTCTTGTAACGTTTTGATCGGAAAGCGAAGCATTTGTCCCCAGCAAATTGCAGAGCTTTGCTCTATTGTGGGTATACAGCCCACACTCGACGGGTTGCAAATCTGGACAACTTTAATGCATATTACAGGCATAGCTAGTAATGATTATAGGTCTGCTACAAAATAATTACATCATTACACGTTTTCATTTTTTTTTACCTACAGCAATAGCAAATGTAGCTGACATGAATTTGATATTATTAAAAATTAATAACATAAAAAGATATGTAAAACAAATTGGTAGGTAGCTGTCATTTAATTCAATAATTGGCATGGTTAGCACATGTGTATATTGAAAATATATAGGCCTAGAAGTACTTCAAGCAGAACGATAGAAATATTCGATCTACATTTGAGTTTAAAATAAGTAGAGTAAATATATTTTTAAATTAATTATTTGAAAAGTGATGCAGCATTACTTTATGTTTACGGTCGTATTTCGTATAATAATTTGTGCAGTTTGATAAAAACCGCCATCGGCCTATGTCATAGTAGTCCATTTTGTTATGCTGACAGGAGATGAGATATGGCCCGCTAATATTGCGAATGCGCAGTTAAGCCCATCGTGCCGTATGTGATACCATACGGGTACTGCTTATAAGTTAATTTATCTAGCCTTGTGACAGTTCTTAATAAACGAACTTTAGTACCGTTATGATAGCCGAAATATTTTTGTTGATGAGGAAGATTAAACATTCGAAGTGAATATTTTCCTTGTGAACTTCCTGGTTGACAGGTGGTTGCAATGAAATGTGATAAAATACTTTGGGTTTTTGACAACTCTATACATGTAAACATAGGTAGGTAATAATTAGGATAAATAGTTAATAGTATAGATAATGACCCCGTTGCGCAAATAGTTAATAGAAACTGAGAGTGAGATTTCTGATACGGTGGTGGAAAGGAAAGTGTCTGATAAACTTTATGGAAAGGATTATTTGTTTAACATTGTTTATTCAGTGACTGTTATGTGTCAGACAACATTTTTGGTTTTGCGATTCATTGTTTTTAGTAGTCAAAGCATTTAGATCTCGGGGAATGCGTTATTTTCATCTGTTGGGCCTTGGCATGGCCCGACATCTAAGCGCGGAATGCCATTTTGCATATATTTAGATGATATTAGGTTTAATTATAATGTTTAAATGGCTTTTGCATCTCTAGAAAACTGATTTGAACGATTGCAGTGGGAAACTTATAAACTATTTAAAAAATGACCATACTCCTTATAGAATAACCCTTGTAAAATCATCCGAACAAAACATTTATCCATGTTGTACTAATACACATCCTGCACCACACCTAAATAACATTTTAAATTCTTTGCATCAACAATGGCCGTCGCTTGGTTTGGCAATTATAAATGCTATAATTCATTACAACGCAGAATCTAATTATTTTTTACATGTTGGTACCAGGCGACAAATCGCCTCAAGTGGATGATGTCTATCGGATTCCATATTAATCCGATAGACATCGTCCACTGGAGTTGATTTGTCTCCTGGTAATAATCTTTTTTTTTTTAATAATCCTGTTCTGAACTGTAATGAATTGTATCTTTTATAGCAACTTAAAAACTATATAAGGGATCTTTTATATGTATGCACTTTCCACATACAGTACAGCACATATCACAACCTTTTATAAACCAGTTATGGGCCACTGGTCAGTGCAACTGGCATATACCTACCTAATGATAACTGGGCTAATGAGCTTTGCTCAATACTCATTCTGAGTTAAGGGTCGGTGTCGAGATTTTAAATTATTCCATGCCTCTACTGAGATTTGATCCCAATACCTATCTGTTGTGAATCTTGATGGCTTAACCGCTGGCTCTCCAGGGATAGTCTGTTTCAGATAAAGGCACCAGCATAATCAGCAGATAAGTTTCAGACAGAATGTATATTACTATATATAAATTATATCCTAAAGTGACGAAATGGGTCCTCTGTCCAAAATGTGTCGTATGTTATTTCAGAATAAACAATGGTTGTGAATTTTAAAATATCGCGCCACACGTGTTGGCAATACAAATCTTGATCACATAGATGTAAAAATATTCCGAAAGGAAGACATAAAATATTTTTAGGACACAAGTGTAGATTACTGCTCTTTTCCACCCTGAGATTTAATAAAATGTTAGGACAACTTTTACAAAGTGATTTGTCACATAACAGCGATTGGAATCGATCACCTGTTAGGCTAAACATATATTTGTTTGGTCTGCAATGACGATACCATGGAATTCTTTTAGGTGGGAACATGTTTCTGACTGCTACGTGCTATAGTTGCAAGAATAGGATGCATTTTCGCACTAGGAAATTAATTTTAACATTTGACAACACATTAGAAATTGGTTTTCTTGCAAAATGCAGGTGAGTAAGAAATATATTTTTTTATTGATTGCATTACTAAATTCAACAGGGGATTTAGCTCAAACGGTAGCGTGTCTACCTTTGAACCAGTCAGTCATCAGATTGATCCTTCTCAGTGGACCCATTTGCAATTAGGGCTATTTTCTGTTCCAACCAGTGGTCCACAACTGGTTTATCAAAGACGTTAAATAAAACAAACTTTTTACTTTTACTAAATTCAACAACGTAAACATTGATGTCATTAAGTGTGCTATGTAACTCGACTGTGCATGCACTGTAGTCAGTACAGCTAGTAGGAGGCAATTTGGCACGACGAGAATATATTACAAATGATCTACGAGTTCAGAATCCTCCACACCAACCCTTTAACATGTTCGCTGCCGATTACGAGTATACAGTTTTCATATCTTAGGTAGTACAAGTGTACTTGTAGCAAATATAAGCTCAAGTTATAATTATGTCACATTACTAGCCAGAGTGAATAAATGTATAAATCGACAGTAGCAATATTCTTTAATATTTTAGAATACAATTTAAACTGCCTGCATACACATGTATGTTATTAATATAATGGAACAACTGGTTTCCTAGATTAACACCAGGACTTTTAAGTTACCTCATATTTTTGCATGTAAATATTGCCCCTTGTTGGTTATTATGGTGTCATTCTCACAGCATTTCTGACACATCATCCAAAATCATACCACATGCACAATGTAGTTAATCATGACCGCTGGAACTGGGGCAGCATGAGCGGCAGCCGTCGCCTCAATAATTTGGCCAGAAGCCATTAAAATCTTTTTCACAGTATTGAAATTTCGAAATTTTCCCAGGGCAGCATGTCCACAGACACACTAACCCTCAACATCACTAGTCCACCGCTCCAATGTCATAATCATTCTGACGGCCCTGTTACGACATGTATATTTATAATTCGAATCATTTAAAAGTTATAACATGCCCACATTGCTGCTGCTGAGAAAAACTTAGCTTTAGGTAGTGTTTCTTTTGACATAAATTTGTGTAAATTTGTTTTTATTCATTGCAAGTACATAATTGGCACATATTTTGATGCAATGTTATTGTAAAATCTTTGAAATAAAAATGTTTTAGTTATTATTTAGTGGATAGGAAATTTTATTTTAAAGAAATTAAAATTGATAGAGAATGGGAGATCTGGGTTCCTCCCACCACACATGTACACTTACATATCAATATGTGTTGTTCGGTGGATAAGATACATACACGTGTGTTATTTGCACTTTAGGATATATATACTAAATAACTAATTTAGGGATCGAATTTAAATTTTTAGAGGGCACAGCAAATGTTGCCTTCGTTTTAGTAAGAAAACTATGGCCACCAAGACAGGTTGGAGGGGCACCAAGGATAACCTTTCCTTCAAAAGAGAGGCACGAAGGTAACTGGCTATGGAACAAGGAAGGAAAGTTATACAACATGGAATATATGTGAAGGGCACGCGACAAACCACGTAGAGCACCACATCATTTTTCTTGCCATCGACAACATCTGATTTTCAGGGCACCGTGGCAAATAAGAGGGGCATCCATGGTATTTGACTCTAGTGCTATGGTGAAATTCAAACCCTGTATATTATATTGTTGTTTAAATTATTTCAGTACATTCTGGTAATAATTTTTTTTTAGACAAGCACATATAGTTTGGTAGACAATAATAATAATTTACACATTAGCACTGACTTATTATAACAATTATTGTAATAATATCTATGATACATGTATGTGTATATCATTCAGTTAATGTATCTTATTTCAAGCCTGAAACTAATTATTTTAGTTCAACTGGTCAGAATGTCCAACATCAGTCAAATTGTGCTGGACATCAAAGAAAATGTTCCTGACAATGACATACAATTTAATATGAACAATTTAAACAAAATAGACAATTTACAAATGCAGTTTTTAAGGTATATGCTTTTTATGATTTAATTTTTCACAATTTATTCAACAGACACAAGCAGCATCAAGCTGATTTTATACAGAAATGTTATTTTTATCAAAGTTAAAGCATGAGTGTCGGACAAAATGACCGACACAATTTATTTTATGACTATCAAATCTTCCAAAATTAGAAATTTGTTCCGGTCAATGTCCTTGACTAGCCACTTATTTCCAGGCTTATATTTGTGTTGTTAAAATTGTTATTTAAAACAAAAAGTCTTTGTTATTTAAATGGTTACAGGATATAAAATAACTTATCTGTGTGTACTTTGTTTGACAAGACACGTTAATTTACATATCAGGCTACCATGACTCATTCATACATCTGTACATGTAGTGTATTGTGAACTTTGACATTTTCAATTTACTGCTGACTTTTTTGCTGTATGTTGAAATGAGATTTTGACATTATTGCTTCATGAGATGTGATGAGTTGCCAGCACTTGTATTAGAGATAATTAACCGTAATCACACTTGTCCATTGAATGTCATTCTCTCTAGAACTTAACGGCACAAATAACTCACGTCATTTCAAATGTATGGTGTTAACAAATTCTAACAATGGCACTATGTTTCAGGTAAGATATGACAGTTTTACTTGTGATATATATATACAATTTAAAATTCACATGTTCTGCTATAAATGGTATCATATATATGTGTGAATGTGGAGAGGGATGTAGCTCAAACGGTAACATGTCAGCCTGTGAACCGGTTGGTCTTCGGATCAATCCTTCTCTGTGGACCCATTTGCAGTTTGGTCTATTTTCTGTTCCAACAAGTGGTCCACAACTGATTCATCAAAGGCTGTGGTATGTGCTGACCTGTCAGTGGGATGGTACATATAAAAGACCCCTTGCTGCTTATCAGAAAAATTAGCCTATGTGTCAGCAGCAGGTTTCCTCTAAATAAATATGTCAGAGTGACCATATGAATCATGATTGACGTCCAATAACCGATGATAAGATAAAAATTCAGTGTGCTCTAGAGGCGTTGTTAAATAAAACAAACTTTACATATAGATGTATGTGAATGCATTTGGTATTATATTTATTAACCATTCACTGTTTAAGGATGTAGTAGTTAGAACACTGTATATTTGAGTATTGTTCTGTTCTGATTATGAAAGAATAGCTTTCCCTTCCCTACCAGTGCCACAAAACTGGTGTATCAGAGGTAGTGGTACATGAATGTGCTGACAAAGTTCTAAGTACGGTAATGTATTTTGTATTAAGTATAAAATTTAAGAAATAAAAGATTAGGCAAACCGGGAAGGATTTTATTTAGCATGATTGACATGCTCTTGAAAATGATTAGGTTGGCTCCCAGTCATACCAGCATTACTGGACACCAAGCTGTTTATCAAATGGCAAACACTGATACTTGTGTGTTAGTCTGCCTGTTTATGGCAGGAAATGTTACCTGTTAGTTATAGCTCCTCAATTAAGCAGTGAGGCACAGCTTTTGTTAATAGAACAGATTTAATAATTTATAATTTAACACTTGCATTAGGGGTGCAATGATATGACCAAAACCGTATTGCGATACAGCCAACCAGTGTTGCAATACATATTGCAATACAGTTTGATTAAATACCAAGATGTGATAAAGTCAGATTTTGATACTATCATACTAATTACTAAACAAATCTCAGGCAGGCAGACCTGTACCAATTTCTGATGGAAAAAGATAATATATAAACAGTAGATTTATATGTTTTAATTAAATTTAACATTTATTTTTTATAACTTACTGTCATAG
Organism: Symmetromphalus regularis; assembly: GCA_032355785.1. Lineage (NCBI taxonomy): Eukaryota > Metazoa > Mollusca > Gastropoda > Neomphalida > Neomphalidae > Symmetromphalus > Symmetromphalus regularis. The sequence goes on along the minus strand of JAULBS010012141.1, from coordinate 843 downwards.
TCATAGGTTTTATAAGATGGATTTATAAGAAGATGGATACTCATTCTGTAGATATATTGCGATACATGAAACCATATCGCGGTATGTATTGTGCTTGGCTCGTATTGCAATATACCGGTATATCGTTGCAACCCTAACTTACATTAATTACAGTGGTGCAGCCTACATTTATATTTTTGGACTCCCAACCCTACTTTTCTCTTTTGTTCTTCTCTTTTTTTTAACATTTTCCGAGTGGAAGGACGTGAAAATTAACCTTTTTTCCACAGTCCTAATCACTCATCACATTTAGATCCCCCCGTTTCAGAAATCCACATTTGGACCCCCTTTATGAAATCCTGCATCCGCACCTGTAATGTAGCACTACAATGGCAGTGTCAAGAAAATGAGCATGTTGCTTATAATATATTTATTATATATTTTTGTGACTGCTATACAAAGCTGCTGCACACCAGTTGTATGATAACTTTATGATTGCATTGCTGATTGATGTCACAACTATTGAGGGCAGTTTGTGTGAAATTTACTTTTATAAATATGATTTTAGAAACCCAAATAATTTGTATGTTAATTTTGTAAGTGTATCATGTATCTCAAATCAATAAAAATATTTTAAATGAATGTCTTGATAGTTTTTCATTTCAAAATGGATACAGAAATGTGTATATCAGGGTGGATCAAGACATTTTCAAAAGGGGTCAAATGATAGTGTTAAGAAATTTGATACTGACAAGTGTGTCAGAAGTAACTTGAATTCTAATTAAGAGCATAGTCCCACGGAATTTAAGGGGCTTTGTGCTCTAAATATTGATTACGAATGAAACTTACATGCATTTGTTATAC